>JABXWE010102449.1:0-61674 GCA_014611495.1 Limonius californicus
TATATATATATACATAAAAATTGTCATTGAGGCACCCAAACCGCATACTCATTGCTATTGTGGCACCCAAAAATACCAAGGAGCACCCGACTTTGGGTGCCACAGTGTTTCGTGTGTATAAATTCGTCCTACGCTTCAAAAAGGTCAGTAACCTCGTTTGACAAAAAATAGGTCGGGAGCCATATTGACACCCATTATTCTGGGATATACAGTTTAGTTCGTTGATTTTATCATAGAGGTCGCTTTGTTATATACACGTATATAAAATTATGTAAATGTTGTAAATGTGGCACCTTGCCATGGGTTGTATTTCCGGCACCCATGATTTGGCAACACCGCTATAGTATATTACGCTCCAAGATCGGTAAGTCGCTTATAGCAGATCGAGAAACAGTTGGAAATACGAGACCCTTTGGGCTTCGATTTTCTAATTCTGAAATCCGTTGTAAACATTTAACGATCGAGCGCCATATAAAATTTTTTGCGTTGTTTATTTTTATTTAAAAATACAAAATGTATTAGGAGTATTTTTTATACAGGGTGGGGCAATAGTGCGTGGGAGTTCGATAGCTCGTATACCGTAACAGATAAAAAAAAACTTTCTAACGCAGATGTAAACTGTGGGTCAATGCGCATACATAAAAATTATTTTCAAATATACAGGTTGTTACAAAAAGTGTGGCACGCTTAAGGTAATATTTTAAATGGAATGCCCTGAATATTTTTGCATATTTAACACTTCTCTTGGGATGTTTATTCATATCTAAAATATTAGCGCCATCTAATTTCCGGTGTAGACGTAATAAATTTGTTTTCAAAAATTTAATTTTTACATTACTCCACTATTTTGAGTAAAAACGTTCATATAAACATATGTCCAATTCTCAATAATTGCGGATGGTATCTGTTTTGATGTTATCATTAAACAAATTGAGGAAAGCAAATCACTTATTTATTGCATTTATTACAACAAAATAAAACAAAACAATAACAGTTTAAAGCAAATGCTCAAAAATACCAACATCGACTTCAATACACCTTCTAACTCTGTCGGCATATGTGTGTGTAGCTCTTCTGAGTTTGTTCGTTTATTAGAACAGCACTATTCATAATGCGAGCGACCAATTCGTCTCTTGTGTTTACTCTTTCTTTGTATATTTCGCTTTTCATCAAACCCCATAAACAAAAATCTAAAGGGGTAAGATCTGGAGACCTAGGTGGCCAATGAACACGACAAACGATGTTGATAATTTGTTTCAACAGTGGCATGAGGATTTTCTTGTGATCACCGATGTGAAATTTGCTTCATCAGTGAACAATGTTGATGAAATTACTCCGCGAATAGCAATTACCCATCTAAAAAATTTCAAGCGTCGCCGTCGCGTAGAAATTCTTCTTGTACTTGTTGAAGGACTATGTTCTACTAACTGAAGAATGCCTTCTGTTTCTTTCAAATTCTTTACATTTGCACGTTCATAAGCAATACAACTGCTAGGAACTGTACCAGTCAAACACAGTTTGTTGAAAACCTAAGTGCACTCCCAGCAATTTGGTATTCTGCGGTTGGGAAAACGTCTAACGTATTCTCTTCTAGCGAAAAGAACATTTCCACCACAAAATCCGTAAACAAATACCATATCGGCATACTTGGAATGCGTCAAGACGTGCGGCATTGTAAAAAACACTTGGGAACAATGTCTATGATAATAAACAGCTTCAAATGTCACACACTCACATGTTTTTTAAGGTGCTAAATGTTTGTCGTCTATTTCTGTACCCGCCAATTTCAAACAGCTACATATCCGTAATTATTGAGAATTGGACATATGTTTATATGAACTTTTTTACTCAAAATAGGTACAATATCGGGCCTAGCACACTACCCTGTGGTACTCTTGATGTTATGGGGTGTATTGCTGTTATCTCAGACTCATGCCTCAAACTAGAGTATCTCTCACTTACGTATGATTTGAGGATAGCATATATTTCATGTGGAAGGTTTTCTTCGAGTTTCTACAGCAGCCCCAGATGCGAGACCTTGTCGAACGCCTGGCTGGCATCCAAGAATACTGCTGCACAATAGGTTTTATCCTCAAAGCTTTTATTGATGGTATTAACGACCCTATGCTGTAGAATGCAAGAATCTAAAACCAAATTGGTCTAGTATCAGATTCGTTTCTGCAACTATTTTATTTAATCTTCTGAGAAGAAGTTTTACAGCTATTTTAGACATAATGGGTAGTAGGCTCATGGGTCGATTAGAGGGAGGTTCGGTTGGTGGTTTACCCGGATTTTGGGTTAACATAACTTCTGCTGCCTTGAGTGAGCATGACTACTCCTTTACGGGGGAGTTCCTTGATTACTTGGCCTGTAATCAGATCGTAGCCGAGCGCTTTCTTTGCATTTAAGTCTTTCGTGATTATGTCTTTTACTTCATTTGGTGTTACCAAGCGTATCGGTTCGGTTGATTGTCCTGGTTTTTCTAGGACATTTGAATTTCATTTTCTTCATCTTCTTAAGCGCCTGGAAGTGGTTTAAAAACATTTTCTAAGTAGTTAGCAAAAGTGTTAGCCTTTTCTTTATCAGTTTTGGCCTATCCACCAGTTGGTTTTCTTATGGGTGGTATGTGTACTCTCGGTTATTTCAATTTCCATGTTGCTTCCCAGTGTTCGGTGTCAGCTGATGGTGTTAGACTTTCAAGGTATTCCTGGAATGATTTGTTCTCGAGTTCTGTTAGGAATTCTTTTAGTTATCTGACTGCTCGATTATAGATAGTTTTATCCTGTGGATGTCTTGACGTTTGCCAGATTTTCCGAAGTCTTAATTTTTCTACTATTTTCCCCGAATGTTTATTGGATAGCCGGTTGTTTTTTGCTTTTGTAATTTTGGAGCTGAAGTTGCCTCCCAGGCAGCTTCTTGTATAAGTTCAGTGAATTTTTGTACTTCGGTTTCCAGTTCTTCCGTCGTTTTGAATGAAAGCCTTAGATTAATCTGCGTTTATTAGTTCTTTGTAAAGTGACCAATTTTTTTTGATATTACAGTTTTGCTGCCTGTTCATTTTCCTTTGTTTCGGAGTAAACGGTTACTATCAGTGGTCCATGCCAATCTTCTATAACTACGCTTGCTGCCTAGAGATATGTTTCTTCAACTTTATCAATGGTATGGTGCTTAATACCATGTCGTATTATAACTGCTTCACCGGTTCTGGCCCTTCGCTCTGCGTCGGGGTGGGCTGTGTTGTATGTTACGTAATGCAGTATTTTGAAGCTGGTGTTAGTTGTTAGGTGGGATTCCGATATAAGTAAAATATCGATTTTATGTAGGGCTAGAAATAATTCTATTTCGATAATGATATTTTGTATAATTGAGCCATTATTGTTTGGGTTTTGCGTGGGTCATCTCTTCGCCGAGCTGTCTGATTTGTAGTTTCAATTCCAATATGGCTTGTTGTTGTTTTTCTATTTGCTGCTGTAACTATATATTTTGTTATTGTAGGTAAGCATTCCGTTGTTGCAGGAGGGTTATAATGTTATATTCTAGTTGCTGTTGATGTAATTTTGGATATCGATTTTGTTAAGGTTGTTTTGCTACTGCTTGAATTTGGGTATTATACAGCGGCCCTGGTTTGGTATAGTTTAGTAGTGGAAACAAAATACACTGTGACGCGCGAGATAACGTGGGGATTCACCGGGCACCCCGAAGCCGGCACGGATTTTACAATTCTCACAATTGAAGGCTCTAGAAAATTGAAGAACGTAAAACTATTCAAATTACTTTGAAACTAGGAACTTCCTTTTAATAGTTTCTTTTTTGAATTTGCAAAGTAGAAATTACAGTTTCATAAAAGGATTTCCTCTCCTTTTCAATTCGCAATGCATTCTTATGAGAAATGTCCACCATTCAATTTAAAGTTAATCATATTTAAATGCAATGTTCTTTCAGTTAATCGATTTTATTGTTATATTTATGTATACTTTCAAAATTTCGATGTTTTAAACTAAAATATTGCGAGTTTGTACTGTCGTTAAAGAAAAGTCATCCATAACTCCGACATAATTTGCTGATTTTTAATTAATTATATGGGTTCAGTTAAGCTACAAAGGCGGTCGTTGGCTAGAGGTTAGCACGTTAGAATTCTATGCTGAAAGTGCTGGGTTCAATTCCCAGTATCGGAACATCGGATCTTTAACGGCCGTTCTCCCTCGCAAGGCAAATGCAAATCAGCCTAGTAAATCTTCCTTCCAGTAGAAGTATTTACACTTTGCGTGGTTTCAGAGCCTACGTTATGCTGTAGGTCCTCTATGTCTGTGGCACTCCAAAAGCGAACAACCCAGGCATACGAAAGAAGATCGCTACGTCTCGCACGAAATAAAGCACGCTAAGAAGAAGCTACAAAAAAGTAATATCAGGATTTACAATCTACAACATTTGCCAAAATTAACGTTGTCGAACGTTCAAGTGACAGATTATATCATATAGCATGATGCGGCTTGAGGCAAGAAGGTCAACTTGATCTTGAATCCGGTCTCGTATTATGAAATTCTTTCAGAGAAACGGCCAGTATATTTAAAAGGTGCTATTCATAAATTCTCATAGTTAGCTAGGTATAAAGCCAACAAGTTGGAATATATAATGATAATGATAAATAATGATAATCGGTAATAAGTAAAAAAGAAATCATTGCATAATGGCACCCTCACATTGGCAACTACGCTGGGTGCCTGTTTTACTGTCATTAACGGTATTTTTATACAGTTTGGTGCCACTTTGTAGCATTATGTAATGGTGCCAGAATATCATCTTGTATAATTAAAATATATACACAGGGTGCCATGTGGTCATTAGGTATAGCGGGTGCCACATGATACAAAACTTATGTATATATATATACATATATATATATATTATAAGTAATAGAAACGCTAGAACAATCTCGTCTTGAAAGTGTCCCCTCTCGAGTAAGGAGGTTGGTAAACCCTTTCCTATACCTGCTTAATACTGTGAACTTCGTTGGTTTTTCTTATCTTGCGAGGTTGAATGTGCAAGTCAGAGAATCTGCCTACAGTGATTTGCATTACTAGTAGCTCCTTAAACCGACTATGCTATAGCAATGCTATACAAATTAATAGGGTATCTAATTCAGTTATGAATGTGAATATTTCAGTGGTAATCGCATAATACTGTATTTTTAATTTTACCAGTGTTCGACAGAATAATTATTGAAAGCGTGGTAATTGTAATAAGCTAATAGCAATAACCTGTCGCGTTAATAATCAAAAATTGTTAAACAAGAGTCAGACTAACGAGAACGTCGACGAAGTCCGAAATATTGATTAAAGCTTTATAATTCTAGCTTTCCATTATCGGAAAAAAGGACCTCTGCCTTTCAGCTTACGGGGCGAGATGAGTTTGTTCGTTAAAACTCGATATTCCAGGGCACCCTGCATTACGCCAATTTACTTCTGATTAAAAGAATGTAACTTCTGAATACCGTTACTGCATACGGCGTAACTCTAGTTAGTTTTAACTTTCCTTGTCGGTGGATTTCTGTTGTAAAAAACACAGTTGTAAACTTGCTGCATCCCTAACCTAACGTGTTTAATTTAATTTTCTAACCCTGTTAACAGTTTTGCATAAAACGTGCCTTAAAATATCTCAGCATTTCTTTGCTTCTAGAGAGACTTTTTTTAAGTAGGTATAAGCAAATAATTTATGCATCACAATTCCCATGTATACGCACATATACAACTTGCATTCTTAGTTCAGTAAATTTCTTCTTTTCTCATCCCAAAGAGGAAGATGCTATTTGCATTGAAATTACTCTCATTCTTTATATGATATTACAGACGCCCTATTTTGTTATTAGCAATGGGCGGTAGCCTCTATTTTATGATAATCATATTTCCATAGCCTTAGCAGAAGCATGCTAACGTAAAAACACAACGAAATAGGTTTCCTATAGTTGTTTACTGTCAATAAACACACACAGAGCTTTCCTGAAATTGTACTATACGCAAAATGAATGGGAAATTATTTTTTCCAAATACTATGTATCTAGGATATTTTTGCTACAAATGTATCCTGTAATATTGTTACTAGTTAATATTAGTGTCAGAAATGTACATACATTAAACATAGGACAGAATCTAGACAAAATGTAACGTAAATATCAGTATAAAATCAAACCTTCTTTTGTTGTTTAATGGAGAAGTAGCTCTATTTTCTAAGAAATAATCCCGAGATTCAATTATCGCCGATGCCATTGTTGTTGTATTTTGTATATTAAATTAGTTGTTCATTCGAAATATTCAATTATGCATATATCTCGAGACACCTCGCGATGCGAGTAATTTATTCAAATGGTAAAATCTTCTCATATACGTTCATAGTAACGTGTGCATCCCGAATCAAATAATTCGAAATATTCGATATTGCATACATCTTCGAGATGCGAGTAATTCATTCGATTGATAAAAACTTCTCCAACTACGTTTGTTTACTGGTGCGCGCATCTCAAATGAAATAATTAGAAATATTTGATTATGCATGCATCTCCAACATGCAAATAATTCATTCGAATGATAAAAACTTCTGCAACTACGTTCCTTTAGTGGCGCGCGCATCGCGAATGAAATAATTCGACATATTCGGTTGTCCATATATCACGGATATGTGAATAATTCATTCGAATAATAAAAACTTCTCTGACTACGTTTGTTAAGTGGCGCTCGCATCTCGAATGAAATAATTCCAACTATTTGATTATGCATCCACCTGTGAGATGCAAGTAACTCATTCGCATGATAAAAACTTTCGAACATATGTTCCTTTAGTGGCGCGCGCATTTCGAATGAAATAATTTGAAATAGTCGGTTATGCAAGCATCACCTAGATGGTAATAACTCGGCTGGCAATCAAAATATTGTTTGTGTCGGTATATAATTTGAGTACTATTCGACTGAATTTATAATTCAAGAATATGCTAAAAGATAAACTATAAAGTAACATATTTGACTCGTTTTGTGCGATGGGGTCGCATGTGCAGCTGAGTTAGCAAAATAAGTTTTCATAATTACGAACCGGGCAGGCTTAAGATGTGATTATTTATTTTTACTTTTTCATACTCAAATTTAAAAATATCAACAGTAGAATTTTTAGGGTGATTATTATTCAATTAAATATATTATTGTCATAAACTAGAAAAATAGATAATAGTTTCAGCAATTTATGTCATTTTTTAAAAATATCAAAAAACCAAATTTTATGCTATAATCCGTTACGATCATTTATAATCTGTCCGGCTTCCGTTTAAAAAATGTTGTGGGTAAATTGGTCGTCATGATTACCTTTATAAAGATATAAACATATTAATCAGTTATAGTAAAATAATATACTTATAATATAACACTGAAAACCATAAAACGGCATTTACGATCAGGTTAATTAATTTAATTTAATTAATAATTCGAATGAATATCTCGATTATTAAAATCATTCGAACACTAATCATTCGATTATTGAAATCATTCTTTTATGTCCATCACTAGTTACACCCGTTCTACAATAACTATAACAAATAAAACCACCAACGTATCATTGGATAATAAAACTGATACGAAATATGTAAATAACAAATTACATTCTAATGTTAATCTAAACTAGAATTTCATTTTAGAGCTTCAGCTTACAAAGTCAGCCCCATTCCTACTTGGAAAATCTATTATTAACCTGGTACTAGAACAACGTATTTTGATTATCTTCGTCTTTGAGTGTTTTGCCTGTTGCGAAACCTAGCGATCTTCTCTGTCTGTGAGCTGAAACCAACCCAAAACGCAGAAAATCTAAATTTCGGATCTAATTCAAAGTTCCTTAAATAAATAATATTACTTAAAAAATTGGGATTACCACCACAGCGTAACATTAATTCTTCGGAAAACAGTAGCATTATTGCTTTTCTTGATAGTTGTTTAAGTATTATAGGTGAGATTCAGTCGAACCAAGAAGTTTTATAATTTTTGCTTCAAGATATTTCTTGTTTAACTGCCACCTGGGGGAAAAGTTTTATTGGCAACGTCATTGGGCAAGGGCTCTCCAGGAAATTCTCAATTTCTTGGTCGTTATTAATGTTGTTTGTCTGAGGTGGACTGAAGACTGTTGATAGATACTCCACGAAGATAGTTGCATTTTCCTGTTCCGTCGCCCAAAGTACAGTCTTGTTTTCTTAATGGAGGAACGTGAGAGACTGGTCTTTTCAACCTTGTCGTAACTTTCTAGATGGAACGGTTCTCTTTTGATAACGCGGTAATATAGGTTCCATATCTTTCTGATTTTTGCAACGGCTACTTTAATTACCTTGGTAATCTGTTGTAAGTGTTTCTGGTTATACGATTTCGACTTCTTTACCATCTACATCTGGCTTTCCTGTTTTTCGCAATGCGTTCTCGAACGTGTAGAGATGTTGTTTCTGGTAATCGTATCATGGTTTGTCATTGGGGTAGATTTCGAAACTGCTTCTTGTATTACACATTTGATCTAGTTTGCTGTAGAATTGACATCGTCGGGATGTTTTAGATTGAAATTAATATTCAGATGTTCGTCGGTATATGATCTAAAGGCATCCCAATCTGTTTCAGGTAAAATTATCTTAGGAACTTCTGGTCGGCAGATGATATGGGTAATAATTATAACAATTATGAGAGCATGATCGGATGAGAGATCCCAATTAGATGCAATAATAATAATAAAGTAGGTTGGTGAAATACATTTCAGTAGGAATTCAATTAGTTCTGACCGCTTATTGAGTTCAGTTGGCCAATATTTTTGTTTTCCGGTAGAACGATATGAGCAATGTTTGTTATTGATGGCCTTCAGTAGATTCCTGCTGTTTCCTAGAAACACTAAAGCAATGCAGACACAACTTACGTGCATACATTAAAGATATTCACTTCTAACTCTTCCAACTTCAACTACTAATTAAAGAATTGTTACGGGCACTGCTTCAAATAATGTTTTTAACGCTAAGTCTCAGCTTAGTTAAATAACTATTCGCATGTTAAAAGTCGTTCAGTCCTTTAATTGGCTGATCAATAACAGGATTAATAATCCACATATTTCTGATTCGCCAATCTTCTTCAGATGTGTAATATTCATTAAATGCGCAAGAATGTGCTTGCAGGTGTTCACAATTTATATGATTTATCCATTGCATATCCAGACCTCCGGAATTAAATAAATCTAATAAAGAATGGAATATATAATAGGTGTCTCCCCGTATTCGTTGCTCCCGCAGTATTAACTTCCTTTTAAATGTTGTCACGCCTTTGTTTCTTTTATCCATACAAAATATTGGTTGAGGTGAAAAATCGTCCCCGCAACTACGCCTCTGATCTGGTAAGAAGTTAACAAAATTTGACTCACGTTAGCGTCTCGCAAAACCCACTCGGAGAAGGGCGGGTTCAACATACAATAAAATTTGGACCTAATTAGAGTTCGACTAATTAAGCAAAGGCGCAACCGACTTTAAAAATTCACTAACGATGTCCTAGATGGAAATTTACCAAAGTCGGTCCTTCAGAATAATTAACCACCTACCTTACTTCCCAGTAGTTCCTCAAACGGAATTAGCTTTATTATAACACAAAAGTAAAAGACAAGTTGCAACCAAAATTTCATTTAATGTAAGACGTAAAAGAATCAACTACACAATTATAAATGTTGCTTACACTAAGAGCTCATAAGTCCCAATTTTACGTTCACACAAAAAAATTATATTCAAACAAATAAATGAATTGGGTGAAACCTAGGTAATGTGGAGTACATTATTGCGCTCCCCAGAACGTAAATAAATATTAATACAGCGCACTAGTCGATGATAGAGGCCTCCGTCAGAATAATGCGTAACTCAAAAGACTTAGATAAATTACATAAGACAACAAGACTCCGAGAACGCTATATAATCCCCCTACTTATGACGCACCCTATATATATATATATATACTTATAAAGGGTACTCTGTCACCTCAAAAATAGATTTAATACATTCGTTGTCACCTCATATATAACGTTGTCACCTCGAAAATTCGAGGTGACAACGTTTTGCATATATTTTAATAGGAATGGAAAATAGGCGGTCCGTAGACCTCCTCCACGAAAAATACGGTTGAGGTGACTTGGTTGTTCTGATACCTATTATTTGTCCCGTTAGTTCGAATGGTATATAACTGGCGCTAGTGTCGCATTCTCATAGTTGTAATAGCCCGTTCTATGTCACCTCAGTGCGTATATTTATCTGAACCGTGCTTTGTCACCTCGAGATATTGGCAACGTTGTAGCAAACATTTAGTTGAAGCAGTATGTGGTTTGTGTTTAAAAAACTTTATAATATATTTTATTACATGTCTTCTAGAATTAAATTACTTTTAAAGCTAGCCAAGGTAAGTATATAGTACTCTTTTCGAGACATTTTACTTGTTTTATATCGATTAAATACCCTGAACTTTAAGATTTCGTTACACGTGCTAAAATAGTTTGTGTTACACCCACTACGGGGATTCCCCCGCTGACTGATTTGTCGATAAAATTATTTACTTTTTGATTGAATATAACATTTTTCAAAACTTATTTGTTTAAGTAATATTAGATACAGTAGTTTTAGTTTTAATTTATTATAAATAAATGATAACATTACATAATAGTCGTAGTCGTAGTCGTATTACGATAATATTAATGAATTAATTTTAAGGATTTTCAAGTAAGCCATCCTGAAACGAACAATAATTATGGTATCAATGAAAAAAATGAACCTCCAAATGAAAATAAGAGAATTGAAATTGATAGAATTGATCGACTAATTGTCGTAACCGATGCATTAGAGAGAACCCGTGTAAGTCACTAAACTTAACTAAACACACTTCCTTAACACATAAAGAGCAGTTACTTGTTATATCTATTTGTGTTAGGAATGGACGAAAAACAGTTTTTTTAATAACTTAGACAAGCCGATAATAACATTTCTTGGAAATAAAGAAGTAGGTGATCCTAGAAAATAGAAGATGTACCTACGAGGTCGGACAAATATGAAACGAGATTGGCACTACTGCGGACGCTATAAGAAACTGACTGTTTCCAAATCATATCCAAATTGTAGCTGGAATTTTCGTCTACACATAGCTAAAATGGCATCCTGTCAGAATTTGCGTGGTAGACTGTGCATGTGAACGAACAAGTTAGTGCAGCTGTCACATGTGACACAAGTCAAACATTGAGCAGAGAGCGAACATAAAGTTTTGTTTCAAATTGGGGAAAACGGCCACGGAGACATTCGAGATGTTGAAAACTGTACGGCGATGAGACCATGTCCCGTACTCGCGTTTTCGAGTGGTTTGCCAGATTTCGTGAACGTCGGCAGGACCTTTACGATGATCAGAAGCCGGGTCGTCCGATCACAACGAGAAACCCTGTAACGATCTAAAAGTCCGACAACTTGTGGCGGCTGATCGACGACTGACACTGAGAATCATGGAGCAGGAGCTGACTATTAGCCGTGAAACCATTAGAACCGTTTTGGAGAAGGATTTGAAGAAAAGGCAGGTCTATGCCAAATTTGTCCCGCACAATTTGACCGCTGAGCAAAAAGCGCATCGAGCGGACACCTCCCGCGGCTGCATTGCAACAGCGAACAGTGACCCAAATTTTCTGGATTCAATTATTACTGCTGACGAGTCATGGTGCTTCCAGTATGATCCAGAAAGCAAGAGACACAGCATGAAATGACGATCGAAGACGTTTCCCAGGCCAAAGAAATTCCGTCTCCAAAAATCGAAAGTGAAGACCATGCTGATCCCTTTTTTTCTGCCGTCAAGGCATCATTCACAAAGAATTAGTGAAACTGGGTGTCACCGTCACTAGCCTGTACTACAAAGGTGTCATGTTACTAAAACACATTCGACGTGTATGACCGCATTTGGCAGCCTCCGGCAAGTGGCACCTTTTACACGACAATGCCCCTGTGCATTCCGCCTTGTGATTGTGAAGACGTTTCTGGCGACAAGAAATGTCCCAGTCTTAGAACATCCTCCCTATTCGCCGGATCTGTCTCCTGCGGACTTCATGCTATTTCCTCAGCTGTCATTGACCCTCAAAGGAAGGCGCTTTGACGACGTAGAAGACATTTAACGGAATGTTACCGCCGAACTAAACGCACTTCCTCGCGACAAATTTAAGCAGGCTTTCCGCGGCTTGTATCATCGATGTTATAACTTAGGAGTTACAAATGAAAAAGTGGAAAATGGTAGTCCACCTGAATATTTTGATTTAAAAGGTCAGACAAACAATATATATGAAATGGGAGATGGATCTAAGGAATATTTTAATAGCCAAAATGCAGAACTACAATTTGCAGCGTATGTAGTGGAAACAAGAACTAATAATGTAAGTTTAAAAAAAAATCAAAAAAATTATGTATTTGTTATTGTTTGTGGTGTTGGAGACATTTTACGATAAACACTTTCTGATATGTGTTTCGAAAAATAAAATCAAAGAGTTTGAGTTTAAAATAAAAAATCTAAGTGACGCAATATTACCTTTGGACAGAAAGCACAGAAAAATAGAAAGCACAAAAAAAAACACATAAATTTTGTAATGCCGACATTATGTCAAAAATGTTTGTAAGGCATATTGAAATGTTTAATTATATTTATTTTTTCTATAGCTAATGTTAAAATGTTGTTATAGCAACTCTTTTGAGTAGATAAAGTATCACTTTAACCGCAAGGGTAGATAAAATGTTTTAACTTTTTTTATTCAATTAAATTTACAAATTCAAACACATTAATTCGAAGGATTAACAACAAGTGTAATTTTACAATTAACATTATTAGTTTTCTTCTTCTTGTGTTAATTCTTTTCCGTACATTTCGTATTCACTTCGTACACAAAACGCAAAAATACTGAACACTCCACAAAAACCACAATGTAAAATTTGTTTGACATTTGTTGACAGAGTAATTCATATCCGTAGTAACGGAGCAACACAGTTGCGATTTTTGTGCCAAAAATTACAATTTTCTTTGTAATTTTATTTTTCACCTGAATTTGAAGTCTTGCTATAGAAAAAAATGTTGTATTGCACACGACGATGAAATCGCATTATCTTCTCGAGCGTAATTAGCGTCTCGACTGACGTCTCGACGCTAAAAAACACTCTCAAAGATAAAGTACAATTTTATTGTCTTGTACAATAAATAACTATTATTTTTATTTGTAACTATTTGCTCTTTTTGTTATATTTATTATCTGTTTGTCGCACAACTTACTTTCCTTAATTTAATTTAATGTGCATATGTGTTAGCTATTGTAATGATCTATTTTTTTCTTTGTTGTGTTCCTATGTTTATAAATAAAATATTTATTGAAACATTCTTGTATACATACCTACGTTATTTAATTTGAGGTAGAAGTTTTTACTTCCCATACCTTATAGGTATAGGGTAAGTATTGAATTCATGAAAATTTTCAAAATCGAGATTTTAACGGAAATATCCGTTTTGGGTATCTAGGAACCCAAAAAAGTGGTTTTTAAAAAATGTCTGTCTGTGGGTGGGTATGTATGTACGTATGTGACGCTCCTACAGCCGAAAGTATTGCTCCGATTTTGATGCGCTTTGGAATGCGGGGGTGTATCGAAAATTCATCGAAAAAATAAGCTTTTCAAAAAAATCCGAAACCGGAAGCGGAAGTTACGCATGTTGTTTTGGTATCACTTTTTTCGTGATTACAATTTTGAAACTTTTATCGCGGATAACGATAGAGGGTCATAAGACAAATCTGTTAGTTTTTTTGCCGAACTCGCTAGCTTTAAACTGAAGGGCGCTATGATTTTTTGAAAATTTTGAGTTTAACGCCCAATTACTCGAAAACGGATGAATTGATTCAAATGATTTTTATTTTCTGAATAGTATATGAAGGGTAAAATGAGGTGATATAAAAAGTTTTTTGAAAAATTATAAGGGGCCTAAATTACGAATTTTCAAAATTTTGGAAATTTTCCAAAAATTATTTCTCAAAAACTGCTGCAAGGAATTTTTTTAAACTTCATATGTCGACAGACCTCGCAAGGGGCTATCGATATATTTTTTGAAGAACTCCGTAATTTTCCTGTGGCGCCCTCTACGAAGCTTGGAAGTTTGAAACTTCAAACTCCTTTAATTAATAAACGAAAAAGATAGGAAGCTGGGGTTTTCACTGAATCGCTCAGTACGTAATGGAGCATATGAATATGCAAAGAAATATTACACTCGTGGATATATGTAAGCGCACCGGCCCCCTCCCCCCTCTTTTTTAGAAAAATATTTTTTTTTATTCTAACGGTTGTTATTTGTTTGCGTCAAAGAATCTTTTTCCGCGAAAATAAAAAAAATCGATTTTTTATGCCCTACAAAATATAATTTCCAGGAACTTAGAAAATTTTACCTCGGTAGCAACAGCGATCGGTACTAGTTAGACCGCGCGACGTATATAGTAGAGAATGAAGTATGCCTGGTTGCATATTAAAAGGAAATTAAGGGGCACCGCAGATATTTGGCGGGACTTCTTACAAGCCTTGTAAGTCTATTCGTTACCAGGCAAGGTTTTAGGATAGCGCTTGAACAACCGTTTTGAGGAAAATAACTCTACTGTTGAATAAAGATGATATGAACAGTTTCCAGTATGGGAAAGTCCAGGGAGGCAGTCGCGTCCACTTATTTACTCAAGACTTGGGACAGCTTCCACATTTGACAATTTCTTAATCTAGTCTTTAGTCATTGTTGACTAAAATTTAGTTTTGCATTATTATTATTCAACTAAGTATTCTTTTTTGTTAATTGTTATGTTAATACTAAATAGAATTTTTACTTTTGTTAACCAGAGCAAGAAGCTATTTAATTAATTATTTAAATTTTACTCAGGATCTTCCAAAAGAAAGAAAACCTAATTTAAAAATGTTTCATATACAAAAAGACCTTGTGTTAACTGTCTCAGACTTACACACCTCAAAATTTGCGGCAACACCGCTTGAGGTGCGATCGAACGGTCCATATCTGCTTTATTATATATGCGCCTGAGGTGACAACGGATTTTATTTATCTATTATTGTAGATGTAAATTCGAAAAGAAAATCTTTTCCCCTCTTTTGAAAACCCTGTTAAGGAGGTCCCCCTTACCACATATATGCTTTTATATTTCTATTTGAGTGGTTAAAAGAGGGTGAGGTGAGTCCGTCGTATCCGCGACACTGAGGTGACAACTTATCAGCTATACATATATATATATATATATATATATATATAGATAATATTATCGGAGATAAGTTGACGATAACTAGTGTAAAACTAATGTAATTAATGATTAGTAAAACTACGCACTATCACCACAGACATGCGGTTCTTATATCATTATTAGAACTAAAATTTTCAGTACTATATTTTGCTTCTAACTTGTGGTTAGGGAAAATCCGTGGCCCCCTTGATTATTCGCCGCTGGTTTTGATGTTCTATCTTGAAAACCACTCAATAACACGATCTACCAAACCATTCGAAACATGATTAGAGTATAGTTAAACCTCAACCACTGAATCCTCTTGTATTCCTGACTGATCATCCATTCTTAAAGCAAAAATTCAAATAGGTGTATCATATTATCGGGAATAATTTGATATTCATTAAAAAGCATATAATAAAGAAAAATCTAGTAAAACTAGAAGCTTAGGAAAGCCGATAAAGTAGATCAGTAATACAAGAATATCGCTCTGTCATACACATGTGCCCACACTTCAACGGTTTAATTTGAACGGAAATATAGAAAAGTACAACCACAACAGAAACGTCAGCCACCAGTGACAGAATTCAGTCCATACGTAGTATTGCAGACAAAAAAATAAACAGTGAATGTACCTACATAACGCAACTAAATTCCACAGGTTGATAAACAACAGAGTTCTAATCTCTTAATGAAATGAAGAGAGTAAATAAAAATTTCGTAAAAAAGTGGAATCGACAGTATTTCAAAATTGAATTTTCTTTTGTCGTAATTTAAGAAGAAACTATTTTTACATCTAATTTCTTCTGTATAGATCAATTCAATTACTTGATGTGTTTGTAATGATCAGTATTTTTATGACTCATCGATGTAAATGTTTACGACCTAGATTTTGAATAATTTAACATACATGTAATACAAGATTAATTAAAGCTGCAAAGAACAAACGTGTATAATAATTATGTACGAAGTAATTATGTACAGCAGTTTAAATATCTCTAGTCTTTGTACATAAATCTTCATTACTTTATTATTTGCTATATTTCAAAGACTTCGTCCAAAGAATAATATTCAATTTTGGTACGAAGTCAACAGCGTGTAAACAAAACGTCATACCCAATTTTGCCGGATTCGGCTGCTTTCTTCTGGACATTTTCCTTTTGAACTGGGTAGTCCAAATAGTTAACAAACACGTGGAAACTACAACCAACTTCCGCGACAAGTTTTCCAAGTCACATGCTCAACGTAAATTTAGCCAACAGTTCCAACATTTTACACAAAATTAAGCCTGTAAGAAATTACAGAGAATAACTTTGAAAAGCTGTACCGCTCACTATTAACAACAGGTAAGAATGTAATTTTGGCGCCATTTCTAAATGCATGTTGTCGTTAAGACGCACTGTCAGGGGGTCGTAGCCAGCGTCGCGACGCGGCTTGAGGGATAGAACGCGGCGACTGGACTCACCACCGCGGCAGCTATAAACGCAAAGCGCGCGCATTTGCATCCCCTGGGAATTTACTGCGCGATGTTCTCAGTTACTACCTACCTGTCTGCTGAAACCTTAATTAAATGATAACACATGATAACAATATACGATCTCACTATTGCTGCATTTTTATTCTTCTGAGTTAAAGACTATAGCACGTACTGGACGCTTATTACGTCAGACGAAAATTATGAAAAAACCTTAGAATTACATTATTATTTAAAAACATATATGTATGACACGCAATCAATTAAGTAACCTGACTTAAAATGTAACACTGGGCTATTTCTTTAGGTTCCGCAAATTGCACCCTAAAGTTTTGGTATTTTTTGTACTCTTAAAACTCGGTATCCACATAAAGTGTGTATTGGTGTCCCGTCGTTGCTCCTATTATTAGCATCAGTTGTTTCTTGTTAAGTTGCAGTATTTCTGCGACTTTAGTTGTAGATAGGCTGCTCATTGGCATCCGCCATTGCCCACATCCAGATATCTCCGTTTAGTAATCACAAGGTTGTGTGCGTAGTAAGTCTTTTACTACCTCCTTTGCGGTCTTATAAGATATCCTGCAAGTGGGTTTGAGCCAACCCAGCGGTTGTTCCGCTCCCAATTTTGTCAACTGGTTCACTTTTCCATTTCCATATGTTATGCACTGCTAATATTGCCAGTGTTTTGATATACCTCCAAAACTTTTAGTGCTGCTTGATTATCAGATATCATGTAAATTTGTCTGTTTTCATATTTTCTTTCGACCATAATCACACGTCGTAATAGCTGTTATTACAACCTGGAACACGATACTAAAACTGTTCAGTTTAATGCTAAAACCATCCCCCTGTTCTACACCCAAAATCCCTGCTCTGTTTTCCATTTTAGAACCATCCATCTACCAGAAATTCAAAATCTCTTCTTGGTGTGCAGATCTCTAAATCTTTCTGGACATCCTTCGAGTTCGAGTATGACTATCATTCGTATATCAGTCATGACGGTCTTGTACGAGAAGATATATTCAACTCCTTCCTTACTTTTAAAAGTTGCTAATGAGCAGCCTATCTATAACTAAAGTCGCAGAAATACTGCAACTTAACAAGAAACATCTGGCCGGTGCGGTTTTTGGCCCCTAGTCTGTCTGCTTGAGCTGAGTCCAGGTTTAGATGTACTGGGTCCTTGACTGGTGCCTAATTTCTGCTGCAATAATTGTTTGTTAAGCTTACGCTTAGCGGCCTCAGAAAGCTTTGTTTTTTCTAATTGTAAATCCCTCTACTGCAGATGGACCCCTCCTACTCTTTTATATTTTGCTGATAGATCTCTCATTTCGGAGCTTCCTCCTTTGCTACTCTTTTCACCATTTCTTTGGTTTATTTCTGTGTATGTTGAATCTATGGTGCTCATTTTTGGTTCTACGGGTACAGGGGAATGTTGATCACTATACCTAGCGCCCTTTTCGGTATAGAAGGGTATATACCACGAGGTTAGCATGGATTTACACCTGCGTCGACTATATATCACCGCCACTGGTCAGAAAGAACAATTCAATTAACCTTCCTCCATTTCTAGATTTCACCATATTTTATTTTACTTTATATCAATTCATAAAATTTGCGGCAGAATGACTTTGTTAAAAGACACCAGTAGAATTAATATTTAGATTTATTTCCAATTATTCCAAACAAAAGTTGTCGTTACGAACCTAGTTGCACTTACTACACTTATATTCTCAATTAAACTGGTATCGAATGTGTAATTTTGTTCTAAATGAATTTTCTCCATGATGCTCTTTCGGTGAATCTCCGATGTATGGAAATACCGGTCTTCTTGATATCGCCGTTTTGTAGCTAAATGTTATTAAGCCCTAGTGTTGCTTATGAGATCCTGAGCTACAGTCGAACATTGTGCCTGGTATTTTCTGTTCGGTGTTCTATTTCGACAAGATATGTAACAGCAATTACATAATTATGCCAACCCTATTGATCTATAATGAAAAATTATTCTATAATCATATACATGTGTTACTTCTACAGTGAAGGTAGATAGAAAGAGAACACTTATCCAAGACGAACTGGAAGCCCTAATCACTGACATAGAGCACGATGAAAATAACGAAAATGAATAAAAACCTTCTCATGACGTTGAAGCAGTACAGTTTGGATGGTCGCGCGTGAAGGTTGTGTATATGATACGTGCCTATGAGTGACTTTGTTAAAAACTCTGAGTAAGTGATAAGTGTACAAATTCATTTTTCATTTATACTTGGCGATTAGATATTTGGTAATCAACATAATTATCAGCAAGTAAAAAGGGTATTGGCCATGTGGCCAATATTCCCTGTTAACAATGTACGAAACCCATTTTAATGTAAATCAACCAGTAATTCAGCCTGGTATGCATCCAGCCGCAGCAACTTCTAACGAGGCGGCTCTGTTACAACAAATTCAAGATCTAGGAAATCAAAACCAGCTAAAATCACAAAATGAAATTGCCTTATGGAATGAGCTACAAAGAACGTTATGTATAAATAACGAACTAATGCAGAGACTGAAAACAATGGAAGACTCAGTGACAAATTTAAAGACCCAAGTACAAAAACAAGCACAAGCAACTGTTGATACGGAACCACATAAGACAACTGTTGATACGGAACTACATAAGATAGAAGAGTACCATACTGACGAGGAGGAACTTATTCGAGAGACTGAGTGGATTACCCACACTAAAAAAAGACGCCGAGTTAAATCAGCGTCCCCACCAAGTAGTACACAAAACATATCTAAAGATGAATCTAAAAGGGATTTCAATGATCTAAAAGCAAACGTAAAACCCAAACCAATATACATAGCGGGAGTTGCGGATTGCAAGGCATTGACAAATCAAATTGCCGTACTAATCAAGGATGGATTCACCTGCATGCAGCTGTCAGGGGACCAAGCTAAAGTATCGTTCGATGACATCGATCGCTATAGAAAGGTAACAAACGCCTTAAATCAAGACTATAATTATAACTGGCATACGTATAAGCTAAAACATGAAAAACCAATACGTATTGCAGTCAAAAATCTGCCACCAAGTGTAACACCCCAGGAAATCATTAACGAACTTCAATCGAGGGGCTATTTAGCAATTAATGCTGTAAACATTTTGAAACGTAAAAGAAACAAAGATACGAATGTAATTGAAAAAACTCCATTACCGCTGTTCATGGTCGACTTTGATAACAAAGAAGACATTAAGAGAATTTATCAAATTAAACATATTATGTATATAGCTATTAAAATCGAAGCGTGGCGTAACCCAACGGGTAACCCACAATGCAGAAGATGCCAAGCCTACGGCCACACCAAAAATGGATGCCACCGTGAACCAAGATGCGTACGCTGTGCGGGTCGACACCTATCAACAGAATGTAAAAAAGACAGGCAACTACCACCGAAATGTGCTGGATGTGGTGGACCCCACCCCGCAAATTATAAAGGATGCGAAATACCACTAGAACTCGCAAAAATGAAAGGAAAACCTAAAAATAGTCAACTTAAACCCTGTACCGAAACACCGAAACCTCGGGAAGTAGATAAGGTGCAATCAACTACTACTAACGAGGTTTCGACAAGAAAGAACAATAATTACGTTGTAGCAGCTGCTACCACGACTGCCGAAAGTAAAAATCACCAATCATTCTCTAGCATTTTGGAAAAAATTCTCATTAGATTGGATAAAGCTGAAAAAACCAACGAACAACTTATCAAAACTAACGAGTTATTGATTGAGCGACTCCAATATTTAGAAATTAATCAACAAGGAACAATTACAAAAACCAACAGTTCGAGATAATGGCCACTCTACGAATTGCAACATATAATGCAAACGGACTGGCGCAAAGACGACACGAAATTGAAATATTTTTAAATCAACAGAAAATTGATGTTCTACTTATATCAGAAACACACTTTACTAAACGGTCCCATCTACTAATAAAAGGTTATCAACTATATCATGCACAACACCCTCAAGGCGAAGGCCATTGGGGATCCGCTGTACTTGTAAAAAACGACATCCAACATTATGAGGAGAGCAAAATAGAGAAGGAGAACATGCAAGTCACTTCAATAAAGGTTAAAGATAAAATAAGCGAGTTGACTGTCGCAGCCATATACTGCCCACCAAGCCAAAGAACAGACCAATCAGATTTTGAAGAATTGCTACAAAGTCTAGGTAACCGATATGTCATTGGGGGCGACCTCAACGCGAAGCATACTAGATGGGGCTCTCGATTAATCAACTCCAGGGGAAGACAGTTAATGAAAGCTATTGACAAACTTAAATGCCAGCCGTACTCCTCAGGAAGACCGACATACTGGCCGACCGACATTAACAAAGTACCCGACCTTATAGATTTCTTTGTTACTAAAAACATCTCCTACTTTTATGTAGAAGTTGAAGGGAATGAAGACTTCGGAACAGATCATTCTCCTGTTATACTGACATTAAGTACAGCGTTAATTAAAAAAGAACACCAACCGGCACTAACCAGTCGCAACACTGACTGGGACTTATTCCGCCTTAAGGTATTAAGTGAAATAAAAGCTAATAGCCCGCTAAAAAGTGCTGAGCAATTAGATGAAGCAGTAAGCGACTTTAATAACACTATCCAACAAGCTGCATGGGAAGCTACTCCACCAGTTAATCGCAAACCAACTGGAGTTAACTATCCAAAGGAAGTTAGAGAACTGGTGACGGAAAAACGCAAAGCAAGGAGGAAATGGCAGCAAACCCGGCAACCTGCAGATAAACCTCAATTAAATCGACTTACTCAGCAACTCACACGCCTAATTCAAAAAATTAAAAATGGAACCTTATCGAATTACCTTGAGAGTCTATCTGACTCTCAAGAAAAAGAGTATAGTCTGTGGAAAGCAACAAAAAAGTTCCAACGCTCACTTATGCAAATCCCAGCGATTAAAAACGGACTGGGTGCCTGGATGCGCAGCGATAAGGAGAAGGTGGAAGCCTTTGCTGTCCATTTAGAAGCAGTATTTCAGCCTAATGCTTCGAACGAGCAAATAAATGAATTGGAGAACAACAATAATGACCAGTCTCCCATTAGACGGATAACAATTAGTGAGGTAACTAAAGAAATCCAATCTAATTTGAACCCAAAAAAGGCTCCAGGCTTTGAACTCATAACCGCTCGTCTACTCCAAGAACTTCCTGCGAAGGCCATAGTAGTCCTAACCTATATATTTAACGCGGCATTAAGATTAAAATATGTCCCGCAACTCTGGAAAATAGCACAAATAATTTTAATCCCTAAACCAGGTAAGCCAGCAACGGAGCTAGCCTCGTACCGACCAATAAGCTTACTACCGATGATCTCTAAGCTATTCTAAAAATTGCTCCTGAAACGAATATATCCATTAATAGAGAATGTAATTCCGAACCACCAGTTCGGGTTCCGCAATAATCATTCTACTATTGACCAAGTTCACCGGGTCACAGAGGTTATAGAAAAATCCCTAGAAGACAAAAAATACTGCGCAGCCGTTTTTCTCGATGTCTCCCAAGCCTTCGACCGTGTATGGCATATAGGGCTAATTAACAAACTAAACATGTTACTACCCAAAACCCTGTGTGAATTACTTAAATCATATCTTTCCGATCGTTACTTCAGAGTTAAGCAAGGGGGTGCTTTTTCAAGCTTATATCCAATTACAGCTGGAGTGCCGCAGGGCAGTGTCCTGGGCCCCGTCTTGTATTTAATATTCACCTGTGACCTACCGACTGACGAAAAAACAGTAACAGCGACGTTTGCTGACGACACCGCCGTATTGTCTGTTAGCGGTAATCTAACACAAGCTACGCAACAACTCCAAAGAAGTCTCGATAAAATTCATAGCTGGTGTAGGAAATGGCGAATAAACCTGAACCAAAACAAATCTGTACACATAGTATTCACTAATAAAAGGCATGCGTATCTTCCTGTAACTATAAACGATACAGTGATACCAAATAAAAATACGGCAAAATACCTTGGTATGAATCTAGATGCACGTTTAACATGGAAGGAACATTGTAAAATAAAAAGAGAGCAACTGAATATCAAAATCAGAGAGATGTATTGGTTATTAGGTCGATATTCCCAGCTTACCCTTTACAACAAGGTTATGATTTATAAACAGATTTTGAAGCCGATATGGACTTATGGCATCCAAATGTGGGGGTGTGCCAAACAGTCCAATATCGCGATCATCCAAAGATGCCAGAATAAAGTTCTTCGCATAATAGTTAAAGCTAGCTTATATGAGCGAAACCAAGATATACATCGTGACCTGAACATTCCCACTGTCACTGAAGAGGCAAGGCGGTTTGCCAGGAAGCACGAAAATCGACTCCACCAGCACGTCAATCCCGAAGCTCTGCAGTTGCTGGATTTCGCCAACCACACAAGGCGTTTAAAAAGGAAGAAACCTCAAGATCTTGTGTAATAATTAAAGTGGGTTCTCAAGTGTATCTATGTGCTTGCGTGTAAACACCTTGTGAACCGTGTCAGAATTCTCGAGAATCATCCATTGGGCTGTGTTCTCACAAACGTCAATTACAAACATAGTGTAGCTACTAGATATTCTTTTGTGAATAGTTGTAGTCTTTTGCCTTCGGGCGGTTTTTTTAATTAAAAAAAAAAAAAATCATGTAAGCCAAAACCGTCATAACCACATAAAGGTACACATTGTACAGGTAACTTGTAGAAATCGTTGCAGCGACATCACTGCCCTAAAAATATCTTTTCCTTTACCATTTGTAGCAAAAAGACTGCGTAGATCTTCGTGATTTGATTTAAATATTGATGTGTAGAGCAATAATCCCAAGAACGCATTCAATTCCACTTGATGAATGTCTGCCAGCTCTGGTTTACTTCTTCTCTTATATTTCTCTCTCATACTCGCCATTTTTTTATTTGTCCATGTTATTATTAGATCATACATATTTTGAGAAAACAGCTTCTCAAAATAACACAAAGGATTTTTGAAATCTTCAAAATTATAACGTAACTACTATTGGAACACGCACAATATTATGTTGAGGTGTGCGTACATTTCTAGTTGGCTCCATTTTGCTCCACTTATAGCGATTTTTTCCATAAAAATTCCCCTGGACTTTTTCTGTCTCCCCCAAATTTTCATTTAGATCGAGTTCGTGCTCTTCCGAATATTTTCTTGCTCGCTCTCACTTTTATGATCGCTGGGAATATAGCTGTCTTCATCGTCTTCAAAATCGCTGAAGTCGCTACCAACTTCATTGTACCATTTGTTACATACTTCCTCAAAATCTGGATCAAGAACATTCACGGATTGTCGAGAACTAGCCGTAACAATATAATTATTTTTGTTACATCCGCGCTGACATGGAGTCACACAGTCTCCGTGATACTCGGCACTCGATAGTAGAAAACAGTCCAACACTGTCCCACTGGTATATACAAGTAGACTGAGACTTAGGAAGGTACTGAAAGCGGTCCATACGCAAACCATCAAAAAAAATTATTAAAAAAGTCGCCATGACTTGATTTTCGAGACATAACTAAACTTCCATTTTTTAAATGGCAATCATAGTTGGCCGTAGGCTCATTAAAAAGCTCTGTTTTTGCTGATTTCAAATATGTATGGGTTGTCCTATCTATTTTTGTTAGTTTGCTCAGGATTTACAAAAATAAAAGTATGAAATCAAAAATTTATCTCTAGAAAGAATGGTGTGCCTTGATATTGGAAAACAAATGATCTAACGACCTGTTTCGTTTGTTCCTATTAGTTTTCAAATTTAGTTCGCGGTTAATAATAATTACGACTACAATTAGGTGTTACATGTAAGTGTAAAGTTAATAACAATAGAAAATATGGTTTATTCTTCGGAAGAACAAAACGATATGATATTTTGTTTCTACATTTCTAATCGCGATGCAAATGTAGCATCTGAATTATATCTACAAACATACATGGAAAGAAGACAGCCAGTTAAAAGATTATTTGCAAAACTGGAAGCTAATTTAAAACTGTATGGATCTTTTTACAAACCAAGAGAAGCCAAAAGAAATATAAATGAAGAGACGGAAGTACGTGTTTTAGCATACAATAATTTTAAGCCGACTGTATCTGTACGGGAAATTGGATTCGAGTGTAACACATCCAGAGAAGAGTTATTTCTCCTGTTTATCAGATTTTCTTTATTTTTATGCATTGTTTCTTTTAATGCATCGTACAAGGTGTTTAATTTGTTTTTATGTGTAGTAACATATTCTTCGTAAAATTTGTCACTTAGCTGGAGCTCGAACGGATCTCTTATGGAAGTATGTTCATAAATAATTTCGAATGGAGTAAATTTAGTTGTTGAGTGGATGGTGTTATTATATCCGATGATAATATACGTCATAATTTGTTTAGGATTTTCTTTATTGTTCTTGTCTTTAATTATTCGATAATTTTCAGTGAGTGTTGAGTGGATTCTCTCAATCGTTGCATTTGATTTGGAATTTTTAGGTGTAGTTATATGAATCTGAATTTTATGTAATTCCAATAAGTTTTAAACCATTTCGTTGGCTAATTCAGATCCTCCGTCCATTGTGATAGATGTTGGTGATCCGTGTTGCGATATGAAGTTTATCAGATTTTCTGCTACTTCAATTGCATTTTTCGAAGTCATGTGATAAGCTTGACAAAACTTTGAGAATGAATCTATGATGGTTAAGAAAGAATTTCTTTCGATCTGGAACGTATCCATGATCAGGTGTTCAAAAGATCTGTATGGTGTTTCGGTGATGTTTAAAGGTGTTTTACTGGGATGTGGTTCATATTTAGTTTTTCTGCCTATGATGCATTTTTTGATAACATTTGTGACGTCACGATCCAAATTTTCCCAATAATAGTTTCTTTTAATTGCTGTGGTGGTTGCCAGTATTCCGCGATGGTTCGTTTTTCCATCATGGTAATTAGTGATTACTTCTAGCTTATCCTCTTCATTGGTTAGGCATGATACTCTTTTTGTACATTTGTATAATGTAATTTGATTTTCGGTAAAGTTGGTAGTCATTATTTCACACGTTAATTTATAGGGAAATAGGCAATAATATGTTTTACTTGGTATGCAGTATTCTTTTAGAAAGTTTAATATGTTTTGATTATTGTCTCCCAAATGAGCAGTAATTTTTAGTCTTTTTCTCCTTTTTTCTATTCTTGGTTTTGCTGATTTTCCATGTATAATATTCATGACAATTTGGTTTATTTTGCTATATAAAGCATCTTCGCATATTTTTATACTAGAGTTTGAATCGTCTCGCGAATGAAGTGTAGATGTTGCTTCTTCATTGATGTTTTCATGTACATTTTCTGATGGATTTTCAGATATGGTGAGATCTAGTGGAATCACATCTGGTGTCCTTGATCATATTATTGGTGTTGCAATTATTGGTTCAGGTGTTTCTAATTGTCTTCTATCTTCGGTGATTTCGTCTAATAGTTGGTCTATTTCTGAGTCAATTTCTACTTGTAGTTTGGGTTTTTCGCGAATTTACGCTCGAGCGCATAAAAACGTTTCACAGCTAATTCCCTGGATTCACCTAGTTGGTCAATATACCCCTTTAAAGGAATTGAAACCGAAAAACTACCGTCGGGATCGCGCGTAGTCGTGTGCATAAAATGCCTCTCGCAGTCCTTTTCTTCACGGGAATACATCCTGCTACCTTGGCATTCTTCCAATTCCCAAAACTTGGCCAATTGGTCCTGAATGTCCAGACTTGAACTTAAACTGGCATTGCATTGAATGTCACTTGAAGCTTGCATAGGAAAACTAAGGGGGCCAGCTAGCACCCAACCGAACCTGTTTTTTTGCAAAGTTAGTTCGCCGTTGCCAAGTTTTATTTGCCCAATGCAGGTTAGATTCCAGAATATTTCAGAGCCTATGAACAAATCAATTTTGTCAGACACGTGAAAGGTTTTGTCCGCTAGTTTTATATTTGGTGGAATATTCAAGTCTGTGGGATTGAATGAATTATTAGGAATATTTCCGGTTATTTTTGGTATTACAATACGCGAGATACTTGCTGTATACCCATCGAAATTGGAACGCAGTGTTAGTCCTGCTTTATGGGATATTTTGGTTGCAATTTGGGTTATCCCAGTAACAATTAACTGGATTTTAGTTTTTTGCAAACTCAACCGACTGCACAGATCCTCTGTAATAAAGTTTGATTGGCTTCCGCTGTCTAATAAGGCCCTACAGTTACTGTAAAAGGACTCGCCTTTTCCCTGTACGCGAACGACTGCAGTGAATAGTAGTATTATACCTGACGCGTAAAGTTATTTAGAACGTGATTGCTTATTGTTACTGGCAGATTAAGATTTGCTGAACTTCTTGACGCGGCGTCGCTAGCTTGAGGGTTGTTTGGGGAAGACATGGGTTGCAAACTACCAACGGTGACGATCTGCTGCGTGTTCACATGCAACAGGGTGTGGTGCTTCCGCTTGCATTCCTTACATCTGGCTTGTGCACGGCAATTTACATGGTAATGGGTCCGGTTTTTAATCTCGGTAATCCTATCAGGTACTGCAAGGTTTTGAAATTCTTGGCATTGATATAAGCTGTGCGCCTGATTACAAAATGAACAAGAAGATGGCTTATTCAACGCGTCAGTTGTTGCCAGAAACGTATTTGATGAGTAGGAATTTTGTTTGTTCCCTTGTGGCTTGGCATTAATTGCCTGCGCGTTATTTGAGTGAGTTAGAGATAAAGTTTCCAAAAGCTCGCTTTTACCATTTAAAAATGTTTTGAGATCGTCCATACTTGGGAATTCACCTTCGAATTTGTAGCTTTCCCATTCTCGCTTACTAACGAGATCAAGTTTGTTAACCACTAAATAAATTAATAAGGTGTCCCAATGTTCAACTGGCTGATCTAGAGCCTGTAAAGACCTTAAATGTTTGGAAACGCCATCCAGTAACTGGCGCATTAAAGTATAAGATTCTTTTAACAAGCACGGTAAATTAAACAAAGATTTTATATGGTTGTGCACAATTAATCGCTTATTGTCATAACGCTCTAGCATTGCGCTCCACGCTATGGGGTAATTTGTATCGCCTTCAAGTATTGAAATTTTTCCATTTTGCTAAGATAGGCATTACCGTGTATCAAGGAATTGAAGGTATCGCGAAACTCTAACCAGTTCTCGTAATTTCCAGAGAAAACTGGTAAGTTGATCGTCGGTAACCTGATTTGATTTAATGGACTCGATGAAGGGTCGAGACTGTTGCTTTGTGATAAACACGGTTGTGACGCTGCATTTGAATTGGTATTGGGATTAGCGTTTTGAATGAATTCTTGGGCCCTTGCTACATGGTTGAAATATAACTTTTCAAATGTATCCCGCTCTACAGCATTTGCACCTATGTCATTTTCACCGGTTTGCAAGCGCTCTATGTCGTATTGAATGAGATTAAATTCTTCCCGTGGTGGCTGAGTTGCCGCTAATCTTATTTCTAGTTGAGCAAGTACCGCTTTACTGGGGGTGGCTTGATCGCCCAATGAATCTAAATAATTTTGAAATCCAGTTAAGTGACCCTTTTCCTAATATAGACGCTAACATCATCCATGATTATACGGCTTAGGAAGTGACTCAATCAAAGCAGTAATAAACCAGTATAAAGGTAATGGAAGTAGGAAATAATGCACACTTACTGTGGCGTTGAATGCTCGTGGGGTTGAGTCATCTACGTGTAACAGGCGAAAGTTGTTGAACACTTAAGCGTAGCGACGCGGTGATGCTGCGGCTGCGTAGTAGGTGATGACGCCGGAAACGGAGCCTGAGAAGTGACGCCGTGATTTCCAAAAGACGATGATTTGATTCTGCGTTTTTTACGATACCTGGTTTCAATCGGAATGTAAATTGACGTGCTGGATGCTTTACAGGCCACGAATTTGATGATTTAGTTTGTATTTAACGATTTTCACGTGCATTAACGATTTTAATATCACGTGCTGCGACATGCAGGCCACGAGATTGAATATTTGCTTGAATTTCTTAATAATTGCGATACGGGCCACGAATTATGTCACTTGTTACACTGAACTACCGATAAGTGAAAAAACACGAGGTTGCATGCTTTTTCTAAGAGCTTGCATGCGTTTTCACTTTGTATTTCGAAGGCGCGTTAACAACACTTTCGTTTAATTATAATTATATTATCCAGCTCTCGAAGGACCATGTTTGATATTAAAAAACTTTTCTTTATTTTACTTTGCTATGTAACATTTTTGATGCTTATTCGGTGAACGTGTTGTCGCCACTTGTGCGGCAATATGCTGAGTGGTGGCAAAATTCCACCCGACCCTTGAGGGATGACTCGCTCGAAAAAACAGGCGAGCACCCCACGAACGCTATTTGAACTCTCCCAAACTGGCGGGATATACAATGAGCAGTTTGAATTTGAAATTTTTCTTCTTGTATTAATTCTGGGAAATATTTGTATGCAATTTCAGGTTTTATTAATGTTCTTGAGGCTCCGATGTTGATTAGAAAATTTGCTTTAAATTGCGGTATGTAGATGCAAGGTAGTTTTGAATATCGTTGGTTGTTGAATTGTATTATTTCGTGGTTGTCATCTAAAGGTAAATCGATGTAGGTGTCGTAATTATTTACGTGTCGTTGTTCTGTGTGCCAGTGTTGATAAAACCCTCTTCGTATTCGGGTTCATTATATTCTAAATCTGCATTTTCTTCGTAATTTTCATCTTCATATTCATTTTGTTCTTGATAGTGTAGTTCCTCTACTATGAAATTACACGGTTGATTAGATTGACGAATATATTGCGGGTTTTGTTGCATTGGTCGTATGTTTTGAAAATTTCTTTGTGATGTCATACTTCTTCTTGTCATCGCTGATGACGTATCCATTGGAACTGGTCTTGGATATCTGATGTCTCGATTCTTAGGTGCAGGAACGTTTCGTTGTGTTTGCGGTGTTATATTATTTTGTGGTGTTGGTCGCGGGAAAGTCATTGGTCTTATATTGTTGGATAATGCAGGTGATTGCATTTGCATTGCATTGTTGTTCAAAGTTATGCTGCCTAGGATATCCATTATTTTGGTTCATACGTAAACCAATATATGTTGGGTTTCGTAGTAAAGTTGGCATGATTTTCTATTATTTTCCATGTCTCGCCTTTGTTGGTTGTAATGCACATTTTCTTCTTCTATTATGTAGGTAAAGGCATTTTCCATAGTTGCGGGACTTTTAGCTCTAAGGAAACTTCCTAGTGGTTCTTTTAATTCAGGAAGATATCCTTTTAGCGTCAGTTTGTCATAGAGATTTTTCTTTATGACCCTTGCCGCTGCTTCAGTCTCGTTTAGTTGAACGTTAGAATATAATAAGCGGCGTACTTCTTGACATCTTTCGAAGTATTCTTGTGCGGATTAGTTGCGTTGTTTCAATAACATTAGGTCACGTAGTAGAGAATCTTCGGACCTTTGATCGGCAAAGCATTGTTGCAAAATATTTTTTAATTCTTGCCAGGTGGCGATATCTCTGCCACTGGTGAGAAGTAAGGCTTTTCCCGTAAGTTTCGATCTTAATGCCGATAGTACTAATTGTTGCAGAAATAAATCTGGTTGTTGCGCTCCAACGAAGAAATGATTCATAATTATTTATTCGGCTAATTTGTATGAAGTTCCGTTGAATTCCGGGACTGTTTTTAGTTATTCTAAGTGGAATGCCATATTTATCGCAGGTACTGGTTCTCGTCTATCAATGTTCTCAATAACCAAGTTTTGCAATTGCTGAATTATTATCTCTTCGTCTTGCATATAATTATTTATGTATTTTGGTATTTAAGCAAATCTGTTTAAGCGTTCCCTCTAGAATTGAATAGTTATTACCAAGCTAGTTAGTCATCGCGTACTCCGACATGTCTAGCATAAATAATAATTTACTTCAATTCGGGCTAATACTAAATTATTATTATAAATATTTAAATCGTCACTTTGTTTTAAGCAAGCTTATAATTAAAATTGTTTAATTCTTGATTCTGTAATAAGTTAAATAGTAGCGACTTACAGTGATAGAAGTGCTAGTTTCATTAGTTGTCTTCTAAAATTAGGCCCTGGTGTTGGCGATTGTAATCCTCGACCTGCTCGAACCGTTGGCGATGCTGTCCTTGGGCTCTCGCTATGCGGAAGATTCGGCGATGCTTGTCCTCGTTTTCTGCTGTTTGAATTGGGTTGCCCGAACCATTCGCGATGCTGTCCTTGGACTCTCGCTATGCGGAAGATTCGGCGATGTTGTCCTCGTCTTCTGCTGTTTGAATGGGGTTGCTCGAACCGTTGGCGATGCTGTCCTCAGGCTCTCGCTATGCGGAAGATTCCGCAATGCCTGTCCTCGTTTTCTGCTGCTATTTGAATGGCCACACCCATTTGGTTGAACCTCGGCGATGCTTGTCCTGGTGTAACCACTAGTGCGGTTTCTTCTCGTAGCTGATTGTTAAAATCTGACGTTGATGTAGATTTGTAGATCGGATTGATACTTAACTGTTGAAACAAAAAGTTTTCCAAAATTTCGAAAAGTTGTGCCAATCTTACCGACTGCGCCAATTAAGTTTAACAAAACTTTATAATTAAAAAATATAAAATTTATTTTATCATGTACGGAGTTACATGTATAGGTTACAATTGAATGAACAGTATAACTAGTATAACTAACTTAAAAATACGGATACATCGCTTATACAGGGTGACAATAATCTACCCGTGTTGTATGGGTAACTTTGTTATTATAAGAGTTACAGAGTCGGTTAAATTACCAAAGTTGGGCAGAATTTAATGCCATTTTTGAATTTGACCTAGATTTTCAACTTTTTTAAATATTTAAAAAATACTAAAAATGAACTATTTCTTAAATGTTAAATAATTCCACAACCATTTATGCTAGAACATAAATAAAAAATGATTTTGTAGATCTTATTACGTAGAATTCAAAAAAAGTATCAGAAAAGTCATGGCGCTCTTGATTTTCGAGATATAAACTAAACTTCTATTTCTTTAAATGGCATTCATAGTTGGCCGTAGGCTCATTAAAAAGCTCTTTTTTGCTGATTTCAAATATGTATGGGTTGTCCTATCTATTTTTGTTAGTTTGCTCAGGATTTACAAAAATAAAAGTATGAAATCAAAAATTTATCTCTAGAAAGAATGGTGTGCCTTGGAATTGGAAAACAAATGATCTAACGACCTGTTTCGTTTGTTCTTATTAGTAATGATAGAAAACACCAATTAAAAAGAATACTTGAATTTAATTACCAACAACCAATAAATTAATAGCTAATAATAAGAAAATAAATTTACGTGAACCTAAATTAAACGAATCATAATAATGTTTCAAAATGACCACCATTTTCTTGGACACATAGCTAACACCGTCTTAATATTTCACTCTGCACTTTTAATAAGTTGTTATATCTAATTCCTCGAATAGCGGTTCTTATTTTAGTTTTCAATTCTTCAACATTATTAGGCTTCTCTTTATAGACTTTGTCTTTCCCAATAAAAAGAAATCGAGTGGGGTTAGGTCCGGAGACCTAGGTGGCCATGCTATGGGACCTCTGTTACCTATCCAGTTATTAAATCTTTCTAATAAGTAGTTAGATATAATTTGCGCATTGTGGGCAGGTGCCCCATCATGCTGAAAATAATTCAAATTCTGTATTAGGTTTAATGGAACTTCGTCCAACATTCCTTCTAATTCATTTCTTAAAAATAATAAATAGCGCTCTGAATTTAAAGTTTCCTCATAAAAATAGGGACCAAGCATTTTTGTATCGAGAATACCACACCAAACATTTATAGAAAAAACATGTTGATCTCGTCTTTCAACCGTAACTTACATGTAACACCTAATTGTAGTCGTAATTATTATTAACAGCGAACTAACAAAAATAGATAGGACAACCCATACATATTTGAAATCAGCAAAAAAAGAGCTTGTTAATGAGCCTACGTCCAACTATGATTGCCATTTAAAAAAATGGAAGTTTAGTTTATATCTCGAAAATCAGGAGCGCCATGACTTTTTTTATCATTTTGAATTCTAAGTAATAAGATCTACAAAAACCATTTTTTATTTATGTTCTAGCATAAATGCTTGTAGAATTATTTAACATTTAAGAAGTAGTTCATTTTTAGTATTTTTAAAATATTTAAAAAAGTTGAAAATCTAGGTCAAATTCAAATGGCATTAAATTCGCGTCAAAATTCTGCCCAACTTTGGTAATTTAACAGACTCTGTAACTCGTATAATAACAAAGTTACCCTTACAACACGGGTAGATTATTGTCACGGTATATAGTAAGTAGTAAGATATTAAAAAATATCCAGTCATTTAAGCGCAACTTTCCTATTTTTCTTCGCAAAAACGTCCAGGACCTCTTGAGGGTTAATTTGTTGAGCTAAGTCAACCCATTTTCGATATGAAGTATGGAAAGTTGCGCAAATCTATCTTCTCTATCGTAGCCGCGTCTTAATTCTTCATGGCCGAAAAACTGCGCTCGCACCCGGCGGAGTTAACAGGAATTGCTATTGCAACCTGTAAAAGTTTGTATAAATTGGGTTGTACATCCAGAGTCACATGTTTCTTTAAAATAGACAACTCGGTGATGTTTTCGTTTTTTAGCATTTGTCTTGTAATTTTTATTTCTGCTTCTAAGAGTGGTGCATCAATTTTAAAGAGTTGCGCACAATGATTAATGAAAGCATGGCTACCTTCAAAAGACAGATTTAAAAAGCTGTCGATATTTTTTGCAAAGTCTAGGTCACCAAACCTTTCTCTAAATTGATTTGTTACAGCATCCATGGCCCGTAAATATACAGTTACCCTCCAATGCTCTTCTATAGTTGCCCCCAATATTGCTTCTTCGTGACCTGTAGAACTTTCTACTAAGAAATCTGATAAAGCATGTGGAATTTTTCTTTTTTTGTCATACGCCCTGGTTCAAAGTATAAATTATCTTCGTCTGCGAACTTTACTACCTTAGTCCAAAGATTTGAAAAGTTGTTTCTTTCTTCTTTTATAAGCGAAATAGTAGAAGTTATTATTTGACTAGCTTTCCCCAACGTAGCATTTGGATTTTGAAAAATTTTACTGAAGGGGTGCGAGATGCTTAAAATGAAATGAAATACAGAAAGGGATACCACAAACTCTGCTTTTGACAAACTTGAAAGTATACCCATCGCTTCAACTGAGTCGCGATCTTTGGCACCTGTTATTTCGTGTTCTAGGCATTCTTTAATAGCACTAAAATTTTTCATTAAGTTGTCACAGTTTTGGAAACGACAGCTCCATCTAGTCTTACTCAGATCTTGAATTTCAATAGGTTTTAGACCTAATTGTTTGTGAGCGAGCTCAACTGTCTTACGTGCACCTGGTTTTGAGTAGTGGCAATATAAAGCCTCAACCGCATTAAAAAATTGTGCTGCATCTGCAACAGATTTGCACGTGTCTACTACTATTAAGTTTATTCTGTGTGCTATGCAGTATGTGTAAATAGCCTGAGGGCGAAATATTTTTATTTTTGCTGGCAGTCCTTCATTCTTTCCAGCCATAACACTGGCACCATCGTATGATTGAGCAACAATCGGAACTTCAAGTTTTAAGGCGCCCAGAAAACCCATAATTAGATTTTCGCGACCAGAAGCATCTCTGCATGAAGAACAATCAATAAATCCCAGAAACCGCTCTTCTATTTCTAAATCTTTGGCGTATCGGACCACAACAGACAACTGTTCACTTTTGTAACAACGAGCTTCATCAACTATTAACGAATAGAATTCACCATGACCAATTTCATCTATTACTCTTTTTAAAATGATATCTGAAGATATACAAATTATTTCGTTTTGAATGTCGTGGCTCAGGTATTTCTTTTTTTTAAAGATCTACAAATTTGTTGTCAAGTTTAGCAAATAAGTTACACAATTCTAAAAAATTTCCCTTGTTCTTGGAGTCATCATCTTCTCGATGGCCTCTTAAAGCATTATCTTGTCTGGCGAGATATAAAATAATTTCTATAAGTTTTAAGACGTATTCCCTGTTTTCCTGAATTTCTGTATTCTGACGAGTATTTAGCAGTTCCTGCACATATATACGTTAAGAAGCCTTGTACAGTGTATATTTTTCAGTAGATTTACAATGATTTTGAGATTTATCGTGTTTTTGCAAAACTTCTGAAATTTTTTCCATTTATTGTATCCCGCAACAGAAAACTTTTCATTTTGTTCTTTTAGTTCATGACCAAACAGCCGACAGTAGTAACAATATATTTTGTCATTTCTGATACTGTATTCTAACCATTTATAAACTTTATAGTATTTGCCTTGAAAAGCTCTGCGCTGTGTCTTAAACTCAGTTTTAGGAAAGTCTATAACTGGTTGAACTATCATTTTTCAGAGTTGCTGATGTACTAGCAGCTTGTGAAATAATTTCAATATTATTAACATTACCCCTTTTTGAAACTGGTGCCACTGACTGAGAGATCTGAGCCAAGTCTGATTCTGACGAGTACCTTCTTTCTGCCTCACGCGAAATTTCAGAATTTGGCACTATTAAGGTATCTGCATCATTGGATGTTTGTTTACGAATTTGGAAAAATGATCTTATGTCGACCATTTTCATTGCTTCTGCTGTAGTAATTAGTTAACACTGTAACGAAACAAAAACATTATTACTTAATGCATATTTTAATGGAACACTTTTTCCAGTGAAAAGTTTATTATTATTAAGCAAACTTGCCACTGGCAAACATAGCACGACGTGGTCCCATGCATATGTGCGTTTTTATACAATACACATTTAAGCAAATACATAGAAAGTTGTGTAAATAAAATTTAAAAAAATTATGTAGAAAAAAATAAGAAACCATTGGTATACTTACATAATTTAGTTAGTATCCGTTACCAAAAATGAACTTCAACAATACTAGCACTATTAATTGTTCTGGGGAAATATAATATACCTAATAAATTTTGTATAACTGACCGTAGTACCGCTATCACAGCACAGCATAATCAGACTCCGACAAAACGTTATACCAAACCAGCGCAGATTTCAAACAACTCCCTACCCGAAGTTAGGGGCTAATAAAGTCTGTCTTTCTCCTATGCGCTCGGGCGACCTCGGGCCGCATCGCATTGTAGTTAATAGCAATACCACGAGAACAACAAAGTTTTGCAGGTACAAGGTGCTCCAGAGTGTTCTTAATTTTTGAAATTGAAATAATAATATGAAATTTTTATCAAATTTAATAAATTTTTATTTCACGATATACAAAAAACCCGGGAATTTCATGTTTTGAAGATTATGTTGTCGAGGTGTTCACCGTTTTCCTCCTGGAACTCTTGGACGCGAACTCTAGAATTTGTTATGACGCAGCAAGTGTCAACAGTTATGGCTTCAATCTCTCGGCGTATATTCTGCTTAAGTTCGATGAGGGTGGCGGGTTGGTTTCGATAGACCTGACTCTTGAGATATTCCCATAAGAAGAAATCACAAGGAGTCGGGTCCGGACTTCTGGGGGGCCACTGAATGTTCCCTCTTCGTGAGATCAATTTTCCTGGAAATAGCGCTTGAACGACGGGAAGCGTAAGATTCGATGTATGGCTGGTGGCTCCATCCTGCTGAAACCAAGTCTCCTGATTGTACCCTTCAAATTTTGAAGAGCAGAAACCAAAAAAGTTCGAATCATGTCGACATAACGCTGAGAATTAACAGTTAATGCACGACCTTCGAGGTCTTCAAAAAAGAATGGGCCGATTATTCTGGCTGCTGACATTGCAGCCCAAACTGTAACCTTTGGGCTATGCAGAGGCCTTTGATGTTTCTTTCTTGGGTTTTCCCATACCAGCAGCGACAGTTTTGATTGTTCACATGGCCATTAAGGTGGAAATGTGTCCAATCAAAGAACAAGATGTCCACTATTGGAAACCGGTTGATGATTTCTTGGCGAAAAAAGTCTATTCGCGGAGTCCGTCGGCTTCAATTCTTGCACGAATTGAATTTTGTATGGATGCAGATGTAAATCCTTGTGGAAGATGCGAAGAATGGATGATTTTGTCACATTTAAAGCAGCAGCGCGCTTTCGCGTCGATAAACTTGGTTCTTCGTGCACTGACACTCTCACCGTCTCAATGCATTCATTCGTTCTTACTGATCTGCGATGACCGGAGCTGCGTTTATTCAGTGTTGAACCAGTTTCCTTAAACTTGCTAACCCATGACTGGATCGTCTGGATGCTTGGACATTGCTGGATATTGTGCAAATTAAATTTATTTCTGAATTTACGGCGCACAGCAGTCGCACAATTGTTGTTAAGGTAATACTCTCGTACACAAAAAGCACGCTGCTCTCCCGTGAAGCGCTGCATGGTGAATGAATATCCCAGGCTCCTACTGTCATTTTAGACATTTCCCATTACTCTACCACAGCTAGCTATGATTTTACAGCAAAAACAAAAGTTAAGAACATTTTGGACCACCTTGTATAACATATGTAACAAAAGTTTTCGGAAAAAAAATCATTGTTGGTTTGTTGGTATCAACAACGAGCTTAGTTAGTGGTCCCTGGAAAAACAAATGAAGGGGTTTATTGTTTGGGTATTTTACAGTTTAAGTTTGTGTTGTGAGTTTTCAGTATGTCTTACAAATTAGACTTAAGAAAAAGTATTTACAACTTAGTTGGCAAAATGCCAAAAAAAGAGAAATTGTTGATGTTTTTCAGAATGAGAATATTTCCTTGTCAACGATATACCAAACAATTCGTGAGTGCGAAGAAGGAATACCTTGTTTCAACTTACCTAAAAGTGGCCGACCCCGGAAACTGTCCGAAGTTCAAGCTAACAGACTTGCTGAAATGGCTAAAAATACCATTGGTAAATCCACTCGTAAGTTGTCTCATCGTTTTCATATCTCTCACATGACAGACAGTTAGTCGCGAAATGAAGAGACACAATTAAAATATAGAAAAAGAAGAAAATGCCCTAAATATACCGCTGCTCAGTTGCAAAGAATCCCTCGATGCTGTCGCAGTTTACGAGATAGTCACTTTGTTAATAACAAAATCATAATTATGGACGATGAAAAGTACTTCACGTTTGCAAATGCGGAACTTAGTGGAAATATGGATTGTACACTGATGCTTTAGATGGTACACCTGACGACATAAAATTCAAGGCAAAGGCAAAATTTGCGGATAAAATCATGGTGTGGTGTGCAATTTCGGAGGCAGGTGTCTCCAGACCGTATGTGGGACATGTTGGAGGTCAGGCTGTCGATGCTCACGTTTATACACAACCTTGCCTCCCAAAATTGCTTGAATTTATTAATTTACATCATGCTAATGACGAAATTATGTTTTGGCCTGATCTCGCTTCATGCCATTATGCCCGCACAGCAACGCAATGGTTGGAGAGAAATAACGTCCTATTTTTGCCACGCGAAGACAATCCTCCTAATGTCTCACAAGCGAGACCCATTGAAACTTTTTGGACGTTACTTAGCAGGAAGGTTTACAACATTGGGTGGGAAACCCAAACTGAAGATCACTTAATATGAAGAATATATCAAAAGGTGCGCGAAATAAACGTTGAGGCTTGCCAAAGACTCATGAGACAAGTCAGACGAAAACTTCGCCTTATAGAAGAACATGGACCTTTACATGTAAATTAAGATTAAATACTAAAATTTAAATTGTTTTAATTGTTCTGCAAATATATAAACTTAATAAACTTTTCTTAGACCACAGTATCCTGCACTTAATTTTTTTCGGAAAACTTTTGTTACAATGTTGATTGGCCCAGTAGTAAAGCGTTAAAAAGTGATTTTTGTGTTAGGTAACAGCTTGCATTCTTCTCGTTAAACTATGAAATAATTTTCTCACTGACTCCTGCTAGAAATTTTCCCATTCTTCAGTTAACGCCCTACCAAGACCTGCAAGTGAAGCAGGAGCGACTTCTCTTTGTCTGATTCGCCTTCCAAGCATGTCCCATACATGCTCGATGATGTGAAGATCGGGACTACAAGCTGGCCAGTCCATGACTTGAATTCCGGTAACACGAAGGTACTGAAGCGAGACCCGAGCCACGTGAAGCCTGGCATTATCTTGCATTAGTACAAAGTTATCCCCAACAAATGGGGCAAAGGGCATTACACGTGGTTCTAAAATGTCAGCCACATATCTGTTTGCTGTCATTGTAGCCCTATCCACCACCAGTAACTCTGTACGAGCGTTCAAAGAAATTCCGCCCTATACCATTATTGAACCATTTCCAAAACTCGTAGTTGGCAGAATGTTTCCTGGGGCGTACCGTTCTCCCACAGGACGCCACACATTAATACGTCTATCAGACGATGTTAGGCAAAATCTTGATTGGTCTGTGAAAAGTACGTTGCTCCAGTCGTTAATAGACCAATTAATGTGTTCACGAGCAAACCTTATCCTGGCCACACGATGTGTTGTGGTTAACCGAGGTCCAGTAGCAGGCTTCCTAGATCTCAATCCCACATTCCTCAATCGTCTTCTAACGGTTTGATCACTTATTCTTACTCTTCGTAGTTCAGAAAGCTGATTTTGAATATGTCTTGCCGTCACAAAACGTTGACGAAGAGCACACATTCGAATAAATCTATTGTCTCTTTCGGATGTAGCTCTCTTTCGGCCTTGTCCTCGTCGGCGTACATATTCTCCAGTTTCTCTGTATCTTCTGGCTGCTCTAGATACGGAAGAGTGATGAATTCCACACACCCCAGCCACATATCTCTGACTATGACCTTCTTGTAGGAGAGTTACAATTCGAACCACTTCTTCATTGCTTAAATGTCTCTGTTGACCACGAGGATCCATTACTAACACACATCAAATAAAGCTTACACTCAAATCACTTCAAAGAAGTCGATTACTGTCACCTACGACTACCACAAGAATGGGCTTTGTTACTAATTTATCATATCCACTCTGCACATTGATGCTAGCAAGACCAGTGGCGTACACAATACTCCTTTCTTACTTAAATAAAAAGGATTATAAGTCAAGGCGTTGAGGTGCCTTACGTACACAAGAGCTACACCTCAATGTTACAGATTCACAATCTAAATTATCATCAGATATAATATCTGTAGAATTTTGAGCTGGCTTTCCTTTCTTTCAGTCTCGATCACCACTTTGGCCAAAATGATGACGTACAAGATTGAATTTTATATCTTTATTAATTATATAAAATTCACCACACTTTACAACTTATTAATAACCACATAAACATAACAATGATGGATAAAAACTGACATCTAGCTTTACGCAAAAAACAGCGACTTGCTTCTACGAGGGTTGTAAACACACTCGTTCACACACTCGTCCACACACTGCCTCGAGCTGGGACAGAAGGCACCCTTCTTTCTGTGAATACTGAATGTGCCGCCAACCCACGGCATTACAAAATTAAACAATATCCGTTGGTTTATTTTGGACATTACAGGACAATAAAATGTCATCATAACAACTATTTTTATCCTCTAAATCCTTGTTACATCTAGTATTTATTTCCGGACTCGGTAATTTAGAGTGTATTGGAGAATGTGCAAGATTATTATAGGTGTCCCAATTATATTGCCTGTTAAGATCACTTGCACCGGTACTATTGGATCTGGGTCCATTTTACTTACAAAGTTAATTTTTCTTAAACTATTTGCATGTTTATACATAATTCTATCGTCCACTTTAACGGAATATGTAACAGCACTTACACATTTAATTATAACACTTTCTTGCCATTTATGCTCTGTACCTGCAGCTAGTCTACCTACTAACACTTTCTGTCCCACAATAAATATTTCAGGTTTAGCAAAGTCAAAAGATTTACCAAATAATACTTTACCCGATGTTTTAGGTTTTAATAAATCAATGATAGTTTTTGGTTTAACTTTCAAAATCATTTCATTGGGGCTTAATCCAGTAGATGCACAAGGAGTATTTCTATAACTAAAAAAAAACTTGTAATTTGTTGTTCTACTGCTCAAGAAGATTTTTGCAATAAATACTTATCCAAGGCTGTCTTGACAGTTTGAACATGTCCTTCTGCGCTTCCATTGGATTGGAGGTGGTACGGTGGTGATTTTAATACATTTATACCATTTACATGACAGAACTTACAGAAATCATTCGAGGATCATGGAGGTCCATTATCACTAATAATAGTATTAGATAAACCCATCACTGCAAAGGTTAACTTTAATTTCTCAATTGTTTGTGAAACATTACTTCCCTTTGACATAGCATGGATGTCTAGCCATTTAGATTTACTATCAACCACCAACAAATATGATACATTATTTCTAAAAAAGAAATCAATATGAACTCTTTGAAAAACATTGTCGGTTTTTGGCCATGATATCAAATGTTTTTCATGATTATTTTGATTCACCTGACAAACACGACAGTTTGTAATTAACGTCTCAATATCTTGTTGCATGCCTGGCTATCACATGATAGACCTAGCCAATATTTTTGACCGAACAATGCCTACATGATCTTCAGGAATTAATTCCAGTATTTCTTTTTGTAAAGTTGCTGGAATAACAAACTTTATTCCTACCATCAAACAGTTTCCCTCAACTGACAATTCATTTCTCTTTAAAAAATAGGGTTTTAATTCCTGATCTGTCACCTTACTAGGCCAACCCGCTTTTACGAAGTCAACCACTTTTATAAGTACTTTATGCTCACGTGTAGCTTTCTCTACATCTTTATGTGTCAAAGGTAAGTCATTTGTTAAATTGAAGGAGTTTATAGAGCTATCTACATCTGTAGCTTCGGTAAACGGTAAGCGAGATAACATCTCTGTTTCATACATATATACTCCTTTACGGTACTCAATTGTATAATTGTAAGCAGACAAAATAACATTCCAACGAATAATTCTAGAAGCTGACATAACCGAAATCTATCTACTTGGGTTGAATATTGCTTTTAATTGCTTGATGATCAGATATTAAAATGAAAGAACGTTCATACAAATATTTATGAAACTTTTTTACGCTAAAAATTATAGCCATTGCTTCCCTTTCAACTTGTGAATAGTTTTGTTCCGTTTTTGACAGGGTTCCCGAAACAAAATATATTGTTTCTCTTCCCCATTAGCTTTCCTATGACTCAGAACACCTCCTACACCATAAGAACTAGCGTCACATGACACTACAATAACCTTGTTAGGGTTATAATGAGTTTAAACCTGATTATTTGCAATTAACTTTTTACTTAACTGAAAAGCTTCTTTACACTCTTTAGTAAATTCAAACTCTACATCGTTTTCTAACAACTTATATAAAGGCCTCAAATGCGTTGATAGCATAGGGACAAATGTACTATAGTAGTTAGTTAATCCTAAATAGGATCTCAGCTGCGTAAGTTCCTTAGGTTGTGGTGCCTCCTTTTTCGCACGGATTTTCTCCTCCGTAGGATGAATACCAATATCTACTGTCCACCCGATGCTCCAAATACTCTACTTGGTTTTTGAAAAATGAACACTTTTCAACATTAACTTTTACATTGTATTTACTCAACCTGTCAATAACTGTGTCGAGTAACTATCTAGCCTGCTCCACAGACGTGGAAAAACCATTGCTGGCGGAAGAAACGTTCCTGTAGCAGAGATGATTGCGCAAGTAGTCACCAGGACACCTCGTTCTCCGCTTGTGCAGGAACTTACTTGTTTTATTCCTTTCTCTGCAATTACTCATTTGGGGTTCTGGATAATGGTTGTGCCGGTCTCGTCCAAGTTGTAGATTCTGGAGGGGTCCATCAGCTTAGGATTTTCCTTTAACACATCCTTTAAATTTTCAAAAAACATTGAAACGTTGTGTCGATTAAACGACGTCATCCGAGACAAGCTGCAGCCTTCTGGCTGTCGAATCGATAGATTGTATCTCTTGAGAAAAGAACGAAACCAGTCATTGCCTGCGCTTTTAGATTCTGTCTATGACTTTGTTATCTTCTTTTTATTATCAGTGGCTAATTCAAACGCTAGCTCTTTTACCATTTTCATACTGAGTCCATATGCCATCTTTGAGCATGTTGCAATGTATTCTTTGAGGGTAAGTTCCGCTTCCTACTATCCACTTCCACTATCTTCCAAAGTATTCTTCTTGTTAACGTAACGTAGCAGAGTCGATTTTTAAACTCCAAAACGTATTTTTGGTTGTCTGAGGGATCCACCTTCTAATACAAGAGCTACTGCCCCTTTCATATCTTCTGCCGTGAAATTGGCAATCTCACGTTCTTTTGGTTTTCGTGGCATCTAAAATCTTAAGTCTTGATAGCTAGATGAAAACACAGGTACTGGGTTAGGTAATTTTACAGCGAACATATGAGTACACAGTGGGACAGTCCCACTGTGTACCATAACATGTTGTACCACTGTGTACTTTTCACATGGCAATGATTTATGGACCAACACACAGCACATCAAAACAACATTAGATAACTCATTTTCGTAGCTCAATAATTACCTAACAGCATGAATAAATGAAATAACAAATCGGTACACTCACCTCTTGAATATTCAACCACAAATTCCCACAAAAAATAACTTTTACAGTCGAAAAGAAACTAATTTAAGATGTGACAGATTGATTGGAATCTCCACCATTTTTTTTTTCTTTTTTAAAAGAATCGTGGAGTTGCCAAAGGCAACTCCAAGATTCCCATCCCTCCCAGCTTATCCCGGCTCAGCACATTTCGTGCTTTTCACGGGTCTAACATGCCCCACCCTTGAAAAACCCCATGCCCCAGACACCACAAACACCCTGGGAAAGTGCAGTGCTCGGGATTCGAACCTGAGCGACTTTGGTAGAATAACTCCGAAGCCAAGCGCTGAGGCCATTACTCTACCGCGGTCCCCTCTCCACCATTTTGTATTCGGACCTTCGCAAAGGTTGATAGCACTGAATCTAAGTGATTCAAATTGGCTGGAACAAGTTAAGCGGGAAATATAAACAATAGACCACTGTGTACTGTGTCCCACTGTGTAATTGCAGTCGACATCTTTCAAAAAAATCATCCTTGTCGCAGAATAAACCAGTATGCTATAGCACCATCGATGAAAACAGCCTTTGAAAAGAGTGCAAGTATTTCGTCAGCATCAGCGGGATTTCGAAAATGCGGAATATGGCCACTTAAAAATGACATCTTTACAGACCTCGACTTTACCCCATCAGAAGTACATTTTATTCCAGAAGATAATCTCACTCAACAACCAAATACTTCCCAAATGACAATACACCCTCCATCTCGAATTGTAGAAACTACACCTTTGTACGTGTCTTTAAAGGCTTAAGAGGTAAAATTTTTCTTATTGGTAACTTCGAAGGTTACTAGTTTGTTTAACTTACGGGGGCTTTAGGCTTATCTATTTTGGTTTCAATGATTCTTCTTATGAAAATTAACCTCAAATTGGGATTGTTGGAAAATCAAGCTTCTACAAATGTCACACCTGACACCATGTTTTATTTTTTATTATGTTGTGATTATTACAATCATTTGAATAACAGATACACAGGATATTTCAACGTAATAAGTTTTTAACTTTTATTTATTTAGTGTGAATTCATTTAACATGTGTATTGAAACTCAACTCCTTTATAAGTGCCAACTTAACTATATTAAAATCCCTACACTAAATTAATGTTAATAGGGGAAAGGGGGTGAAGTGGAAGGGTTAGTTTAGAATGTAACTCAATTTATGATAAACAGAGTAAGGAAATCTGGATATGATTTTTTCAGTGAAATAATACATCTACTTTCTAAAAACGAAATCAATTTCAACCAAATATTTAGTTAAAAATGGAAAAAAAAATAATTAATTTTAAAAGTCTCCTTTTTCCATTTTTGATGGAATAGTTGTTAAGATTACACAAACATGATGACGCAAACATTTTTAATTTCTTCCCAAATTTACAGTACAAGTACATTTTGAGATAGTTAAATGATAGATGTATAATAAGTAGCCACCTATTTCTTCCTCAAATTAGAACACATCGCAGATCGCAAATGAAGACCCCTTTTACGTAAGCTGTACAGAGTTTGTGAGCCCAATGCTGACAAATATTGCATTGTATCCAAATCTCCTTTCCTATTGAATCGGCAAAAGGTTCATCACATATTAGACAAGGTATGTTCTCCTCTGGCAACAAATTTTCTTTGGGGGGCTTAGGAATTATTACTTTCTTAAGTTTTCTTGGTTGTAGTTTTTCAACTAGGTCATTTTTAAAGGTTGAGCTAGTTAGAATTTCCGTTTTGTGACATCGTCACCTCCGCTGTATTTCTGTGGTCCTTTCTGCTTCTGGCAATGGTAAAACATCTTTTGGAGATACATCAAAATGACTCTTGCTCGTTGATGTGGTAGAGCAAGAGCTACCAAAAAACGGGCGGGTGAAATGGGAGGTGGAGTAATTAAACCATCAGGAATAATCGACTTATCAGATGAAGAAGTGGCAGGAATAGGAGACAATATTACTGAAGTAGTGGGAAGATTGGGTTGTCCATCCGAGGTACTGGGAAGATGAAGGGTTGAAATAGAAGGAGTTGTACTGGGTAAAGTGGGCTGTTCAGATGGTAAAGCGGGAGAAACTCCACTATTGTCATTTGGGAAGTATTTGGTTGTTGAGTGAGATTATCTTCTGGAATAAATTGTACTTCTGATGGGGCAAAGTCGAGGTCTGTAAAGATGTCATTTTTAAATGGCCATATTCCGCATTTTCGAAATCCTGCTGATGCTGATGAAATACTTGCACTCTTTTCAAAGGCTGTTTTCATCGATGGTGCTATGTCATACTGGTTTATTCTGCGACCAGGATGATTTTTTTGAAAGATGTCGACTGCAATTTCAAAAGTCCAAGGACTGCAGTTTGCGTGTGGTGTGAGGGGGCACCGACAGCATCACCACTCCCTTTTAACTCAATAGATGATAAATTAAGATGCGAGTTGTGGTTATCCAAAATTAAAAGTACTGGATGTTCAACAGAGGGTCGTACACATTTGATAAAAAATTCAAGCCATTCATGAAAGACTTGTGTGTTAATCCACCCAGAGTCAGTACAGCAAGTTGTGCTACCTACAGGAGCAGAGTCTAACATTCTCTCTGCAACCCTTTTTCTCTTTCCAAAAATGAAACTGGGAGGAAGAAAATTTCCAGCAGCGTTACAGCCACAAATGGTAGTCGTTAATTCTCTTCTTTCTGCAGAGCTAATCACCCCAACTTGTCGTTTACCTTTAACCGAGATCAGCTTCGGAGATTTTCCAGTAGAAGTTTTGACGCCAGTCTCGTCCATATTATAAATGTTAGTGGAATGTTCAACAAAATGATGTTTTTCATACAGATTCCACAAATTAGTGAAAAATTCTCCTACCTTACGCCTATTAAAGGCAGCACAGCGAGCGATACTGGTTGGTTCCGGAGACCTAAATGATAAATCTGGATTCCTCTTCATAAACACTTCTACCCATGCTCGCCCTGCTTTGTTGTTATTAAAGGGATTGGGAATTTCATTTTTGATAGCAAGTTGAAAAGCTAATTTTTTAAGTGAAATACGTGTTAAGCCAAAAAATCGGGAATCAAGCATTTTAGCATGATTAACAATTTCAGATTCCATTTCACGAGAAAATACTGCTCTAAACCTCCCCAATTTTTTCTTAGGTGCCCCTTTTTTAAGATGACGGTGTATAGAGTTCCTAATGGTATATTGTACTTTTTGGATGCACCGGATATGGATGTTCGGCGTGCTTCATCCATTGCCAACGGCATCTGCTCCTCTGTCCACTTGCCTTGATCTGATTTTTTCTTGTAATTGTGCACCATTTTGGATTACCTGAATGAAAACGTAGGAACTGTAGGTAGGTAGGTACATAGGTATTTCAATACCTAAGTGAGGGCAAAGTGGAAAGCTTTCCATTTTGCCGCATTTGCAGGTTTCCGCTTTGCCCTCATAACCTAAAACTCGTGTTTCTAAATAAAGTTGGATTTTTAATAAACTACAGCTGTAAACGAATCAGAGTCTGTTTATATCAAATAAAAGCTTGAGATTTTAATATTATCATAACATCAAAATAACGTGTTTAAGCCATAATAAATAAAAATAGTTTCAGTATTTTGCTTACTTCTAAAAAACGGATTTGTGCACCCTTGAGCTGACATTAGTCACAATAAGCAACAGTTCTGTCGATATTAAAATTTTATTGCGCGTATCCTACTAGGGTTATTAAAGGTACTAACCTGTGAAAGGAGGCTGCTATTCTTTAAAGTTAAGTTGGTCAAATAGTTACTTTCCACTTTGCCTTCCCTTTCCATTTCGCCCTCCTTTCCCCTACAACACTTACATTTACGAGTTGTTAAACTACTGTATAAAATTTTGTTTGCGAAAGCATTCAAACGTGAATATACAATTCAACTATTTAGCGATAAGAAATTCGAATAATAACGTTAAGTAATAAACTTTTTAATCGGGCAGTTCTGTTCTTGTACAGTGCATTACACTTTGCGATGGAGAAATCCATTGTAAAATACAAAATATTTATACTAATTGTGTGGTTAACTATGATATCACGTACATCAGGTATAAACTTACCTTATAATATATATTTTTTAAAATTTATTTAACATTTTTATAGTTGTTTTATTTAAAACGTGAGAATTCTTGTTAATAATTAATTTTGAAAGGTTTACAAATGTAGATATACAGTGTCCCGTAACTTATCGATAAGCGACTCGTAACGGTCTGCCTTGATAACCCCCGAATAGAAATATGTTGAAATTTATATGGCGAAGATGTAACCACTGAAGACTGTTTTTTTTTGTCTTCCTCTTTTCCATTTTTTTATTTGAATTGTTGGAATCGGGGCTATGTCTTGTGGACTCACTATAATTGAAGCTGTAGATGTTGATGGTAGGTCAGTAGGTCTATCGTGCCATGGGCTGGTAGATAGCTCTTCAGGTACAGCCGGGTATGTGGAAACTGTTGAATCTAAAGAGTTTGTAGATCTACTGCCTGGTTGTTCTTCCGGAAGCTGTTTATTAGATGTTGATGGGATTGCTTCATCTACAATAGAGTGCAAGCCCTCAATATCGTCGTCGAATTCTGCTGCAAACTTATGATCTTCAAATATGTTCATATTGAGGGGGAAAATTCCTGTTGTTCTAAAGCCGTTCACAGCATTGGCACTCGTTTGAACTTTTAGATAGGTCTTCCTAAACACTTCACAAAAATCAAAGTGTGTTAAGACTGTAGCGTTTGCCACATCCTGATTTCTTCACTGTGTTTACACTTTAATGCACTCGTTAATGTCTTATCCAGGCGCTGGATTTTGTGGGTGGAGTGGGGGTTAGAGAAATGATTGTTACATGGTGTTCACGTGCTAGGTCAGTTACCTCGATATTTCTCGTGTGAGTATGAAGTCCATCAGAATTAATAAAGCGGAATTCTCTTAGGGTTTTACTTTTTCAAGAAAATGTTTCAACCACAATGTAAATAAATGAGTTTGGATCCATCCCGAAGGATGGCAGGCGAAGATTGTGCCAGGAGCTCCGTTGGCCAATAAAGTGCTAAAGTTTTTCCTAAGAAATATAACTAGGGGAGGGATATATATGTTCCCCCAGAACTAAAGCATAAGACAACTGTGATGAGTGATCCTCGTTCAGCCGAAGTCAAAGCCCCTACTTGACTTTTTCCACGTGAAGTGATCACTTGTGATGTTTTAGCTTGCACAACAGATAACCCTGTTTGATCTACATTCAATATCGTTTCTTGTGGGTATTTAAGAAGTTCCATTTGTTCTTCTAAAAGGGTAAAAAAACCTTTGCATATTTTTTTAGTGAAGCCTGCTACTCGTGCTTCTGAAGTTCCTGTCGGTTTCCTGAATGAAATCACATTGATATGCCTTTTTTTGAAAAGTGTTAACCGCCCCTTTCCTGCCGTACCTAGAGTTTCAAAGGTATTTGGAATATTGTCCTTTTTTGCATGCTGAAAAAGCATATTTCGTAAATCTGTTCTAGTGAGACGACGAACAATTTCTTTTCCGCTACTAAACACAAAGCATTTCCTAAATAATCGGGTAAAATTGTTTCCCTTCCCAAACGAGGTTTGACGGAGCCAATGTTTTGTTGGGTATTGCAAGGTAAAAAGTCCGGTGTCCCCAGCATTCTACACATTTTTTGGTGAATAGACCTTCAATATTACTTGTAGCTTTGCTTTCCAGGCTTCAACAGTGTCCAGGTCAATATCAGTTGACACGCCGCAAATTGTATTAAAGTTATGTTTTAAATTTTAGGCTGCTTCCAAAGCTTTTTCTTTTGTTAAAGGTTTTTATTTCTGGCTTTACAGAACCAATTGTAAACTTCTTGGTCAATCACCAATCCTTCAGTTTTGGGAAATTTTCTCATCTGCTCTAAATTGGAATGTTCTTCAAAGAACTTCCTTAATTCGGATTTCGTTTTTATAATTTCTTTAATTTGTGTCCTTCCAAATTTGTCAGCCAACTTTCTAGCACTGGTAATGAAGTTTTCACTTTCCACAATAATATCAATTGTGTCTTTAAGAGACAAACGTTTTCTTTTTAGCGACATGATGACTGTAACAAAAGCACAGTTGAACATAAACTAGTTCAAAATCTATAAAACTAAGCCTCTTCACGGCTTATAGAGTTTTGAACAGTAATGAACTTTTACCTGGGAAATACCCTACCGGTAATGAGAGGTAAAATTGCAAGTACAGTTTGAAGACGACTGTTTTCTTGGAAGTGGCCGTGGCCGATTTGTAGGGGTGTCCGTATTAGGAGGGTTATTAGTACAAGTATTTCCGTATAAGTAATTTTGGGAATTGGAAAAGTGGCCGTTTCAGAGGTGGCTGAAAATAGAGGTTTTACCACGGAACAAGGCATAACGTGGTTTTACTGTATATCCCTCTTTACCATAGCGGTAACATTTAAGGGAATATTTTCCCCGATTTAATTTATTCACAGCTGCTTGCACTAGATTACCTTCCATACTCGTAACATGTTAATCGAACGCTCCAAAAATTCTACTAATTTCCATTACTTTCTGCAAAGTTAAATCTTTACCCTTCTCTAAAATTTGTCTTCTTAGAGGATTAGCAATTGTTTCGGTATTCTCATATGGATTTTGAGTGTAAAATGAAATGTTTATCCAAGAGTTCTACAACAAATTTGTAACATCTGCTGCTTCAGGCATGGGAGTTGTAGTTTCCAACGTGTAGTATAAATTTTGAACATTAGTATCTACATGGTGAAGTACTATGACTTTTTTTCTCTGCAAATCTATGATACCTCTTGCTTGCACGTACAGATTGAATGCTGTCTTCCAACGCACCCATCTTATTGCCATTTCGGACGCAGTTCCAACACAATTATATTTCTTTAAATCCGCCCTTTCCATTTTGTTGAAGTGAAACAATCTCACAGTAAGTACATCAACGGCTAAAGTTTAGTCTTCCATGAGTGTAGTTTTTATTGCTTTCGCGGCAAATCCAATTTTTCTTCTAAAAATTTTCCGCATACCCTTCTTACGTTGTTTCCGCTCCTAAACATAAATGCACTCTTTTCTTAAAATTTTCGAAAACACTCACCAATATATCAGGGTTAAAATCATCTAATTTCTGTGAAATAGCATTTTTAAATCTTCTAGAGTTTGTGATCTATTACTAACAATATTGTTTTTTCCATAAGGGAGTAGAAAGAAGTCTGGAAGATCATTATAAAATTCCTGTAAAAATTGTATGACACGATTAGCAGTATGTGCTGTGGCATTGCCCTGCAGGAAGTAACCATTTCTAATTTCATCATCATGAAGTTCGTTGAAAAGGGGTTTAAGATATTCCGAAGATAATAATCGGCAGTTATATTATTTGCAAAGAAACTTGTAATCTATTCGTCTTCTTGAAACAGCAACCCATAAACCGATATTGTGTGGATATAATGGTATTTCCTCAAACATACGCGCATTATCTGCTGCCCATATTATCATATTTTGGCTGTTAAGATACCCATTGAGGTGAAACCAGGCTTCATCGCTGAACCAAGTAAGATCCAATATGCCATTATTATTTATGTTGTTTAAGAACCAGTGACAATAATTTGTTCTAGGTTGGAAATCATGCGGCAAAATTCGATGAACCATTTGCATTTTGTATGGAAACCTGTTCAAATCTTTTTTTTAATTGTTCAACAAGTACCGTATGACAAATTAATTGCTTGGCCTAGTTTTCTGATCGGCTTAGAAGGAATTGCTTTCATGATATACCTAACAGTACCAGTAACTTCTGCAGTTCTTTTTAACAGGTCTTCCTGATCCCTTTTTCCTTTCAACGCTTCCACTACCTCTAAAATTATTCACAATAATCTTGGCAGTTTGATAGAAATTGTTATAAGTGAAGTTTGCAGCTTCATTCGGATAACGCTGTTAAAATTCTATGAAACAGGTTTGAAATGAATATTGCCATTCATCATTTTCATTTTTTGTACCATTATCAAAATAAGATTCTAATATGAAAATTTTATGTTCCACTGTTAATATGCCAAAATTCACAGTTTTGTAACATGTAATTTGCTGAAATCAAGTAATTAAATAAATAACCTAATAAAATTTGAAATGTAAACGCTCAATTATTCATGTATGGCAGTTAAAAGACTTTAAAATTTCGAGGGTGTCTTTGATTTGGGTTTTTATTGCTCTCACGGTACCAGTACCTCAAGTTTTGTCATTCTTTCAGCGGTTTCAGATTTTCCCTTGTAGATTTTCAAATTTAAAATAAATCCGTCATTTGTGCAGAATGAATAAAACTTTATTCTCTATCGCGCACACTTTTCTGGTAATTGCGAAAAACTTAGCCGGTCATTAAAAAGAAGTATAGATTTATCTAGCGATAGTTCTTCTGAGGGGTAATAAGATTTTCTAAAGTCCAACAATAATTTGTCTAGCAATGGGGTGACTTTATTGAGTTTGTTTGTAGGATCAACCTCTTGTCCATAGCAACAACGAAAGCATCTAAGCATTTTTCAAGTTTTCTACCTGACAGTGTGTAGTGGAATACCAGAGAATCGTAAAAAGCGTCCGTCGGAACACTTTTCTAATGGAGGGATATTTTATTTGTCCTTGTCCTACAAATACCTATAAATTGTTTCAGCTCATCCGTGATGATTTGGTGAATACTCGTATGGCTAAATAGCTGCTATTTCTTCTGTCTGGTTCATTCACAATATTACCACATCTATTATCTTTGTGTTCTATAATTAGTCAACGCACTCTATAGCTTTTGAGCTGTGTCTACCAAAGTCAATTTTTATATCAGAAGCAGGTTCATAGCAAGCAAAATCCGGATTGTCAGAAACAATATCGCACCATCCCTCGTCGCTTGTAATTTCAAATGCCGTACCCAAAGAGTCAGCATCTTCTGCCTATTTCATGTGAAGACTTCAATCTCGAAAGATTCACTGAATTTTCCGATTCCTCTGTGCTCATTTCATCTAGCTACTGCCCACTCTTCATTATTAAGAAGAGAAAGATTCACATTCAAGTAGGAGAAAAACATGCTAATATTATCTATTATTCACTAATACGAAGTTCTTTACTACTACAGGTTTTACATAACCTCAAATATGCAGTTAAATTTAATTTATTTCAAATATTGTATAGGTACATATTATTATCCTACAACAACATACTGTCTAATTTGATTTTGATTCGAGGACTGCCTGTTTGGTTGTAATTTACCATACATTTTATTACAGAAGTGCACAAATGTGGAAAAGGATCCTATTTTATCGCGGATTGTAAAAGCAACTGCCATGCCGATCTGATACTTCCGAACAGTGATTGTCCCTCATATACAAAATGTTGCATCAATGGCAAAGTGGTATCTACACATACACGGTACTTGCAATACAAACCAAAATAAATGTATACAAGCAAGATCTGCTTTAAAATGACATGTAAAATACAGTTCTTCATTATAACTACTTACATATATTATAGTTTTTTTTCTGATCTATTGCCGATATTAATTTTGAAAAATATTTGGCTGTTATTTTAGGTTACTAGTAATGAAATATACATCTATATGATTTGGAAAGCCATCTGAAAATTATTCCTAGTTCCATTAAACCCTCCCCGAATTTGTTTAATAAAGTGGAGGCTGCAATACACGACTTCCCTACAAAATGCAATAACAGCTAATAGAGTTTCACAGCCACTATTACTGCAAAGCCGTTCCAGTTCCTTACACATAAAATCTGCGTTGGTGTTATAAGAAATTGCTGCAGCTTTGCATCTTATTTCATGAGAACCTTTCAATGAAAAATCTTTGCGTTTTCCACCTACAAACTTGGCAACTATGGAGTTATACGTTTCGGCTGCATTTGTATCTACATCACGTAGCAAGCTTCCCGCATTATTTGCAAGTCTCTTGGTCATATTTTTGAGAACCTCAAAGACTCCACTCACTTCTAAATCAGGTACTAACTTTTCCTGTAAAAATCACAATGTACATATTCTGTAACAATTTAAACAGAGCATTCCATTACCTCTTCTTCTTTATTTCTTTTACAAAAGTAACATGTGGAATGATCACCAAATATATGATTTGTACCATTCAAAATGCCTTTTTTTAATAAACCTGCTTTGACAGGAAACGGTTCCTTCTCTTCCTTTCTGTACTCAATATCTTTAGTCACAATATTTCGAAATCTACCTAAAGTATCGCTATTTGTGACTTTTCTTCTAAGTACTTAGAAAGTATCTTTTGAAATATCCGAAAGCTTCTTTAAATAATTTCAAAGAGGGTGATTGCGACATTCAATTTTTTCTATGACAAACGTTGGCCCATAAGGTGCTACCGCGGTTAATTTTCTGTACACACTACTGTCGCCATCACCAATTGCTCTGCCATCAATCAGGTTGTCTGTTTTTAAAGATTTTTTAAAATTATCCACAATAATATCGGCTTCCATTGCTGTTGAATTGGTGGTTCAGTTCTTGTAGCAATGGTGTTGTCGAGGTTTACTATTGGATCGTGCACATACAAAGCAACCAAATAGGAAGTATGAAAACATTTTTATAAACATACGATTATGTACTCACCATTCCAGATACTGTATCATAGTTTGTGTGATACCAACGCTTGCTCCATGCACCGTCAACTATCACAGATATTAAGGTAGGGGAAGGCGGTCTATAGTGGGACAAACAATTTGTTTTAATTTTCTGTTATACTTATCCATTTTTTCTGTTTTCTAAATTGCCCAGCATATTTCCTTGATGTATTTGCACCATACTCCTTAGGCATTTTGTAATTATCTCATGAGTGATAGCCGATGTCCCACTATGGACCGGAATGGGGGGTCCATTCTGGGACATTGCATGGTTCATAATGGGACAACATGAATAAGCTTAGATTTTCAATGCTGTTGAAATAAAAGATGTATAGAAATGTTGTAATAAATTAATACAAAGCGATTGTATGAAATTTTATTGAACAGAAGTGAAAATATATCTTATATCATATTGTAGCTTGAAAAACCAAATTCGAACTTCAGTTGTAGAGAAGCACATTTACTACTTCCAATTGTGGATGGCTTGGGTAGTATGGTGACAATGTTCTCTTCATCCACAGTGTCAACATCTTCAGTTTCTGGATGTTTAAATATTCCACCGCAGCACTTTTTAACGAAAGATACTATATAACTTCCATTGTCAGTATCCTCTACGCATCCAGCAAAATGTTTAATAGTTTTTTTTTTGTTGGATATTTCACCAGCACAAAATCTCCCATTTCAATTGAAACTATGCCATTAGAGTCATCACCATCATCACAAATATCTCCTATTTCACACTCTTCATCAGACGATTCTTAAACTACCTTTCTTTTGCAGGGGTTGATTTTCTTTTTGTTTACTTTTTTTGCCATTCTGTTATTATGGGCTTCTTCAAGTTCTTCCTTTATAGGTGTATCTGCTAATATTAACGACTGTCCATGTTTTCTTTTGCGTGTTGCTTTACGAGGGGCAGCTTTGGTGTGTGGCCTAATATCTTCTAAGCTTATTAGATTTTTGTTGTTTTTGGTTGTAACAATGGAACAGTTTGGGAAGATATCATTAAATGCGGACATGTGCAGTCTCTGGTACATGCATCTTCGGCAGCGAGAGCTTTATTAAGTTTGGAATTTGAAGGGCCAGGTATTATTGAAAGCGGCTCCCGCATTTCGACTTCTGGTTTTTTTGTTTAAGGTCTGTCCGTCACATGTGCCATCAGAAAATTATCGTCAGCAAATACATTGGAATTAAATAGATAAATTCCTGTTTTTAAAATCCCTTTGAAATATTTATTGGGGTAGAAGCTAATGGAAAAGCGTGACCCACAATTTCAGATATATCATATATTTTAATTGGTACCCCTGGATGATTGATCATCCATTCATCAGCTGCTCTGTTATAATACCCTTAGAATGGTTCAAAACAAGACACGTCCAGTGGCTGCAGTGAGGTGGCAGTGTTAGAAGTACTATTCCATTAGCTTTAGCTTTATTTAAAAGATCTATAGCATAATGGCTTTCGTGATTATCTAAAATTATTAGAATTTTATGGTCTGGTGTTACTTTCGTTTGTTTTATGATATGGTCTAGGCATTCCGAAAATGTTGCGGATGTCATCCAACCTGAGGAATGAGCCGATCCTGCTGATCCTGGTGGAGCTCCATGAAGCATATGTGACTTAAAATATTTATGCGAGGAAATATCATAGATGGCGGTATGAAAGTTCCATTCGCACATATTACCGAACAAAGAGTAATTAACGTTCCTCTTTCAGCAGATGTAACTTTTCCAACCTGTTTGCAGCCAGACTGTGCAATTATTTTTGGAGGTTTGTGTACCGTCGTAACACCTGTCGGCTGTCTCATCTAAATTGTAAATGTCATTGACTGTAAAACTGTATTTCTCTAAAGTTTGTTTTAAATTCGTGAAAAACGCATTTACGTTGCGTTTGTTAAAACTAGTAGCGCGAGATCAACTGGTGGCTTCTGGTGTCCTCAAACTCAGTGTGTGTTGCCGGTTCCTAAAATTTGCCATTCCTTCTTCTCCAGCAGTTCCTTTTTCATTCCAAGAATCAGGAATTATTATCGAATTAGCAACGGCATAATCGAATGCTAGAATTCTAGTTGCTTTTTCTGTAAGGCCGTAACACATGCGAGATGCATCATCCAAATAGTTTGCTAAAAGTTTTTCTTGATCTTCAGAAAATATAGCTTTAAAGCCGTGATTTGTTTTAAAACAAACATTTTCCTTTTCTTCGTCCGTTAGTGGTTTATATTTTTGCACGTACCTTTGTAACGAAGATTTGGAAACGGGAGGCCCCGCAGCCTCTCTTATAGTTTTCTCACCCTTTACTACTTGAATAATAGCAATTTTCATAGCGTTTTCTCACTCCACGTGATGAAGAGAACTATCTTCATAGTACTTTCTCATTTCTAGCCTTGCCCAATTAGTCATTTAGTTGAAGGTAAAACCTGGAGGTAATTGAAATGAATATAAGAAGCACGTACCTAAATATATTCTTTAATAATACAATAATGATATTGGTTTTTTTTCTACATAATTAATTTATTTCATTACACATAGTCCTAATAATTTTATTATAAAACTACGCTGGTCCATACTGGGACAGTCCCAGTATGGACCAGCGAGTTTTGTTCCATTATGGACGAGAGACTTTCCTAAAATTATCAGTAAATAAATCTATAGGTATGCAACTAACTGTGCAGTAGGGAAGAAGCCTGGGTTTTGAAGCTCAAGCCGGGTCCTGACGGATTGTTCCACTGGTGTTCCAGGGATCGGGATCCACACCAGTGCTTTGGGGCGCTTAGGAAGGTCCGTGACCTCGACCACAGTCAAGTCCGCCCCTTCCCAAATTCCTGCCATTTTATCGACTGACTTTTTTAGCCAGTCCTTGGTGAAGTCGTTGGCACTAGTGCTGTCAAATCCGTTACATTTTAAAATCCGGATTTCGGATTTTAAATTATCCGGTATCCGAATAATCCGGAATCCGCCGGCTTTTTACTATCCGGATAAAATCCGTCTTGCAAATCCGTATCCGATAAGCTCACTATCCGGATTCATCCGGAAAATCCGCTATCCGGATTTATCCGAAGAATCCGATATCCGGATATATCCGAAAAATTCGATATCCGGATTTACCCTAAATAATCCGCTATCCGTTTTTTTTAAATCTTATATTCGGATTTAAGCAAAAATCTGTTTTCTGAATTTATCTGCGTGCGTGTATTTATTAAATTAAATTAAACATTTCAGTAAATTTACATAAATACAGTCTGCATTAATCTGGCATGTAGAATTTGTATGAATATGCAGTTAATTCAAATAAAAGTTGTAGGTATATGCGTATTCCAGTAAAATCTCTGCCTATGTCTAAGTTCCTCATTTTAAACTTAATTATTCAAAATTATCGATAAATCTGTTATAAATATATTATCTGGATGTATTCGTTATTTAAAGTCGCGTCGGCGCAAAATATATAAAACGTATAATTTCAAGACAGAAAAAAATGGGTGTACAAAGCCAGCGCGCTCCTGGCAAACGAGGCTATTACCCCCCTTCCACTAAATAGTGATGGGTACGACCGAAATATTAATAAAAGTTCACATAAAACATTAAAAATTTATAAGAGAACTTATTAGTTATAAGTTCCATTCTTTCAATTATTATAAAATACTAATTATAACCATAAAATAAACAAAAAAACTACTTATAAACAGAAAGAGTATTACACCCAATGACCTAACAAATAAAACATAACTCTTAATATTAAAATTCAAATAAACAATAAACATGTAAGCAAGCTGAGTTAGATAAAATTCTTTCTAAAAATTTTAAATGTTAATGTAGTTTCTTAAGTAACCCTTTGTAAAATCGAGGTCTACCTTTATTAATAAACCTGTCTCACCCATTCGACAAAAAGGTATTTTGAAGCTGGGATAGTGGTCATTCATTTGTATATTTCTGTAAAGCATTTAAGCATTTCCAAGAAGGCCCTAGCGTCGGCCTTGTGATTGTAAATTTAGACATGTTTCTGTATAGCTACTAAAAGGACAGTTAAGTTCGGATACTTGTTTTTTGTTATATAATTATTTCGACAGTATCTTCGATAGGTTAACAAAACGAACTTCCTTACGGCAGTAATTTTCATACATTTATTTAAAAAAGTACCAATATACAACATGTCGTGCCATTTGTTTTAATTTAATATTTAATTTTTAGATAATTGATCACTTTTATTGAAACTTGAATTTACTTTTAAAATTAAAAGCGTACATCTGCACATTCGAGGCGTGAAAGGGGAGTTTTAGTATTGCAATGCCAAAACATTACCTAACTCGCGAATCTTTTTCGACTTATCCTGTGCATTCGACTTAATTAATCACGCTTTTCTTTGGAATAAACTTGATCACATGGGAGTTCGGGGTGTCGTGAATGACCTTATAATGTCGTAGGTACTTACATGCTAGAGATACGATTATTAAAGTAGCTAATCAGTATTCAGATAAATTCGTGGTGGACTTGGGAATCCCCCAGGGGTCAGTTCTGGGTCCTCTTATTTATATTCTTTCTGTGAACGACTTAGACAACAATGTCTAAACAGATTGGGTCGTATTATATGCAGACGATACCTACCTGGTAAGCGGTATCTGCAAAAGCGGTGAAGGAACTACAAGATTCAAGATGAAAATAAATAACAAAGGCAGTCAATGCCTTCATTGATTGGTGCGGAAAAAATGGTTTAAGAGTGAATGTTAATCAAACGTCTTGTATACATTTTCATAAACAAAGGGCACTGCCTAATTTAAGCTTCCAATGTAATAATGTAGTTTTAAACACTGGCTTATCGTGTACATTTTTAGGAATAAATGTAGATGACAAATTAAACTGGTCACTTCATGTAGATCATACATGCAATAGATTAAGTAGCACGTTTTGCAATACGCTATTTAAAGGCGGAACTTTCGCAGGAACATCTTATGAATGTTTAATATTATGCATTAGTGCAATCTGTCGTAACATACAACATATTGATATGTGATAGCGCGGTGAATATTCACAGGGTATTTATTATACAAAAAAGAATCTTAAGATCAATATTTAATATGAAATCCCGAGATTCACTTCAAGAGCTTTTTAAAAACAAAAAAAAAATTTTAACAGTTGCATCACTACTTATTTTTAAAGCGGCATTATTTTTTACAAAATATAAAGATAAATTTGTCTTAAATGGAAATATTTACCGTTACCCTACTACAAACTGTAATAGCATACACTTAGGCGTGTTAAAAACTTCAAATTATATAAAATCACCTGGTCATACCTGTACATTAATTATAAATAAATTGCCAATATGCTTCAAAGAAATTAATAATGTGAATCAGTTTAAAAAAACGTTTTTATACTCAAAGAGCTATTATAGCTTAAAGGAGTTCTTACAATAATATTTGTTTTTATTGTTTTTTGTGCGTAATAAAATTAATATTGAGCAATCGGGCATTAAACCACTTACCATGTTAATAAAGCATAGTTAAACAGCAAAATGGTATTAACAGGTGGTTACAATAAGTAGAAAAGGTTTGCGCACATGAGGAAAGATGCATTTAAAACCCCTATTTAAATAGGAAGCTTAAGATTACCTTAGTAAGACGGATGCGAAAGATTATTATCAGTACTCCGAAATATTTTGTCTTTGTTTGTGCGATCCTTCAACCCGAAAACGAATCTTTGTTGACGATTTTAGAGTAGAAAACAGATTCTTGAAAAACTAAATGAATCGTAGATTTTAGATTAGGAAATCAATTTTCAATTCTTAGAATCGAAAATAAATCTTCGATTTTAGAATCGGAATTTAATTCTCCATTCTAGAATCGGATTTCGATTCTCAATTCTAGAATCGGATTTCGATTCTTGATTCTAGAATCGGATTTCGATTCTCAATTCTAGAATCGGATTTCGATTCTCGGTTCTAGAATCGGATTTCGATTCTCGATTCTAGAATCGGATTTCGATTCTAGACTCGAGAATTGAGACGCTGCAGAACCGATTCTTAAAGCTACAGAAGCGATTCCGATTCTAGACTCGGAATCGTTTGACAGCACTAGCAATTAAAGTATATGCACTTATCGCCACAAATTAAAATTGGTGAGTGTAGTCTTTTTAGTAGGATAACGTTATAAGACTGAATTGGATGATACACAATTCAAGTAGCTAACTCAAGCATTTTTTGGTAACCAGCAAACCGTATTTAAATAAAAACTTAACTTTAAAAATTAAAATAAAATTTAATTTTTAAAAAGTAATAGCTCTAATCGACATGCAAAATTCAAATTCATACCATCATATAATCTGACTATCTGAGTATTCTAAAACTGCATTTTAAAGATACGAATTATAAAATACGAATCCGCGGAGTTAAGATGTTGCATTCCTTAAAAAGTATGAAATAAAATATACTTCGGATATTCTAAAATCCGATATCTGCACAGAAACAATATTCGAAATCTGAATTCGTATAGATAATCCGAAATCTGAATCGACATACGAAATCCTAATTCCAAATTGATTTTAAAAAAATCCGAAATTCGGATCTCTGTAAGAAATCCGAAATCCGGATCTTTGTAAGAAATCCGAAATCCGAATCGACATAAGAAATCCTAATACCAAATTGATTTTAAAAAAATCCGAAATCCGGATCTCCGTGAGAAATCCGAAATCCGGATGTCTGTGAGAAATCCGAATCTGTGTGAGAAATCCGAAATCCGGATCTAAACCTAAAATCCGAAAGCCGGATAAATCCGAATACCGGATTGTTAGCTTTCACAAAATCCGGATCTTCGCATAAAAAAAATCCGGATATCCGAAAATCCGAATCCGGTTGCCAGCTCTAAACTGTATATGAATAATGTACAATTTTTCTGTTTTTGAATAAATTTTATACATCGAATTGTCTCCGTTTATTATGGATCAATATTTGGGCTATTATTATTACTACTATTGCGTTTAAGTACCTATATTATATTTGCAATTATGAAATGAAAAACATGAATTCAAACTGCAATTTATCTTATTTGTGCAACTGATGCAGAACTTTTGCACACCACTGTAGTATCGAATCTAGGCAAATTAGCCCCCGGAGAATTGGTCCCCGGAAATTTGGCAACGGTAAATTAGCCCCCGGAAAATTGGCCCCCAGGAAATTTAGCCTCTGGAAAGTTGGCCCCCGGAAAGTTGGCCCCCGCTAATAGCATTTATGCGTTATGTTGAATCATTTACCATCTGAGCAAAAATCATTAACTCCTATAACCCCTAATCACCTCCCTGTTATTACCTGCACCCATTAATACGCTTATCTGGCTACGGATTACTGCATTTGAAAAATACATGAACTGCGTCGGACAATAGGACACAATATAAAATTTAGACCGGAATAGATTTTCGTACATGTTTATATGCATATAATACGATTAATTGTTGCTTACGTTAGATCAAATAAATCAATATAAATAAGTAAATTAGAGTTTTATTTAATTGTGTTATTTAAGTTCGTTTTCAAATAATATGAATCAGAAATGACTATGCATTAAAATAAGAAGAAGAATAAAACAATTGAAATTAATCAATTACTTTTTACTATTGACGAAGTTTCAGAACGTTCACGGGCTAGCCACAGTTTATTTCATTACATTATTTACATTTAAACATAACGCATAATACCACATAAATG
>JABXWE010102450.1:0-66969 GCA_014611495.1 Limonius californicus
TCTTCTCTTTGGTTTTCTTCTTCGTTCTTCTACTGCGTTCTGAAGCCCTTTGTTGCCTGATCACCAACAACCATCCCCGGTCTTCTTCTTCATCCCCTTTCCGCCCTTCTTGTTTCTTTTGTTTCGTTTGGGTCTTTCCCCAATCTTAAGTCGTCTTGGTTGAATGGGGGGACTGCTCGTGGCGTGGGTCGACCACGGGGGGCGAACTTGTTCAATCAAACGCACGGTGGACTTTGGCCCTCAGCAGGTCCATCGGGTTTTTTTTTGTAGGCTCTCATGGGAATGTTTTCGACTTCCCCGAGATGTTTTCCTCGAATATCGTCTTTGATAGTTTTGACTTCCGTTTTCGGATCTGGATGACCAGACCCCGTTTGTAGGGAGCGCTTCACGCTTCTGAGGCTTCTCCTCCCCTACAAACGTCCCGACGTGGCTGCTGCCCGTCGTGTTAGCGTACCGCGGCTATACACCGGTCTGCTGTGATGGGGTGGGCATCGTTCCACAGCAGGGGTTTATTTTCGTCGAGATCTTTGGGTTGGGTTTGTTTGTTTGTTTGTTTGTTGTTTTTTAGTGTATTTTACTTGGTTTTTAGCTTTTTGTGTTGATACCCTCTTGTTTTTTTTGTGTTCTTTTTTGTTTTGGTTTTATTCCTCGATTTTCTCTTTCTCAAGAGAATTTCGAAGAAATTCTCTTCAAGTAAGGGGGGTGTTATGTGATTTTTAGAATTTGCTGCACACTTTGGTAGTTCCGTGATTCATATGCCGCTTCGTTAGAATTAGTATCGTCATTTTAATTAAATTCTTATTTTGGGTTACTATTTTCGGTCTTTTGTTTTGTCTGTCGAAGTTGTGAATGTGTCGGTAGTCCCTTTGTGTAAAATCTGCAAGCTCTTGTTTTTTTGCGCTAGACCTTGAACGCTTCCTGGAATTCGGAGCGTCAACAACAAATTCTTTTCTAGAACATTTCGTAAGATGTCATGTTGTGCAATCTTTTGAGGGGGGTACTGATTCCCGTTGCATTTGGAGTGCAGTTCACGTCCGAGTCTTGTGAACTCCGGTTCTCGAAATTACCATCCATCGAGGGCCGTAAATGTTTTTTTAAGTGAAGTGAGTGAAAGTCAGACTTTCGAGAGTAGAGGGTGAACCGGCAGATCGTTTTTTCTCCTTTTCCTCGCGGCGTGGGCTATCCTATTATGTTACCGTTTTTTTGTTTGCTACAGGGCAAACGTTAATCGACTGAACCGTCGGATAAAGATTTTAGCGATAGCAAAAAGAAACGCCTTGGTTTTGGACAATTAAAGTTTATAATTGTTCCTGCGAACTTAGTTCGGATCTTTGTGAGGTTAAGGGAAATAAACAAATAAATAAATCGTACAAGTGCTGTGCCTGGTTTTTGGTTCGTTCCGTCGCTCTCGAGAATTTTGCTGACATCGTTGACAGCAGTTTGCTCCCCATCAAATAGAGCAGCTCAGGGGGTTGATCTCCTCGATTATTCGGATATAGCCCTGTCTGGCATTGCCGAAGTCAACATCTCCCAGGATCAACCACCCCTTTCTTCCCGTTTCTACATGGATTCGACACCTTGATCTTGTGCGAAGCCTTCTCATCCACGAAAGGTAAAAACTACCAAGTTTTGTGCTTGTGGAAAGTAACTTTCGGCTTGGCACGCGTATCTTGCAAAATTCAAACGTATTGACTTTGTTGTTACATCGATAAAAAAATATTAACAGTGACCTGAAGCCACTGTTTGTTTTGCATTAATTATATACCGACGCTAATTTTAGGCTATCATTTCCTGTAAACTTTACGCCTTTGACCACACAGTCATTTTAACATAAATATTGTGTGTCAACGACGGCAAGTTTTATTCTCTGAGTGCTCAAGAATTAAGATCCTGTAATTCGGATTTTTGGTGTTAAACTTGTCATATTTTTTTTTACCAATATTCATATCATTATATGTGTTTTAAAGTTTACTGTGTCTTATTGTGTCTTTTGTACTTGCTGTGTAAGGATTTTGCAAGCTTTAATTATACAGGCGAAGGCACAAGTAAAGGTAGGTTCCATACACGTGAGCTGCTGGTTTCTCGACCTTCCGCGAGGACCTACATAACTAGCTGGATTTTGGAAGGTGGCGCCCACTTATTCTGACTCGCCCTGTACACAACTTTAAGCATTTTCTCTATAAGCGATTTTTAGCGAACTTCCCCTACTCCTCTGAGCAAGCCGCTGGCCTTTACCATCTTTTTTTGTTTGCGGGTCCAAGAAAAGCGCGTTTGGCCGTACCGAAAATTTCTTAGCACGCCAACGTGCGATTTTCTCCGTCCTAGAATTCTCGTAGTGAGATTTGGCCCGTAACAAATTTGGCGCCGCAACGTGAGTCTTTTTTTGGACCGTAAGAAGGGATCAGAAATACCTTTTGGCTTTTACTGGCCCTGAACCAGTATTTGGTGTCACCAAAACTACAGTACGTAGCTGGTTGATTGGGTGGACAAACAAAACACACCAAAACCACTGGAACTCCTCGAGTGGATTGAAACATAATAAAGCAATGCTAAGGAAACCATCCAAAAAAACTGATGGATGATATACTGCGATTAAGCAGACTCCAAATCAGGCTAGTGACAGGAGTGGTAACCGGTTACTGCCACCTTCAAAAACACATGCATACAATGGGCATCCAGAGGTAAGAACCTATTTGCAGACTGTGTAATGAGGAGGACGAAATAGCCTCTTATATCATCTTCGACTGTGAAGCTCTTGCCAAATGGAGATACACACTCCTAGGAGGAGCAAACTATTGCGAAAATGTAGCAAGAGAAAACCTAGTGAAGAGACTAATAAACCTGACACAAACGGAAAAACTCTTCACTGACTAGGCGACATGATAAGCGACACAATAAGCCTTAAGGCTGCGGTGTTGTCGAACTGTAATCATATCGCGTCATTCATGCATATAAAAATCAACACCCCTGTCCACACATTATTATTATTATTATTAAGTATGTAGTTGATTTTTAGATTTTGTATTCAACGACTGATCGATAAATCATCTTTGATGCAATAATTATCAAACACTGGAATGTAATCTGCTAGTGGGTGCCAATCACTTTTCGTTGGTCACGAAATCTTAGAAACAAAGCTATCTATACACCTGAACTGAGTCTGCATGACTTCATCTGAAGATGTTTAGCAAAATATTGTAAATAAATATTTCGAAGAAACAAAGTAACTGCACTAATTCACCTGATTGGCTTTGCTTTAAGGTATTTGTGGACAAGTTAATGAAACAATTTTTATCATAATGCCATTGCTTTTATAAACGTACATAATTGTAAAAAGGTGTGAACTTCCATAATGCAAATATTTGGTAATCATTTACTACTATTAAAATTTGTTTATTATTATGTTTCTAGTTTCGGAGAAAGGTGAATGGCTTGTCGATTTTGTCCCATGAATAATGCTAATTCTATTTTATAGTATAAATTCCTTGGGCTGTAGACAGTAGTGGCCGGCGGCGGTGGTGAAAAGTTGAGACATGAGGGAGGATGTTGAATTCATTTATAGACTAAAAACGTGTTCGCGAAATTTTAAAGCAAATTATATATAGTCATATTACAAAATTCCATTGTAGTTACTGATTGGTGTAAAGGAGTAGGTTAAAAAAATATAATTGCATAGAATTATGAAATTTTAAGCATCGCCTAGGACATAATTATAATCTATGGGGACAAATTTCAAGCTTCTAAACACTATTATTAATAAGTAAAGATTGTCTTCTATTAGGGGAATGAAATAAACCTTGGAGACGTCACGAACTATTTATAATGCAAATATATAAAGCAAACATTTAATATCAGTTGTGATTAAGAATGTGTGCACTTCTTCGATTATTTAGAGTAAAAGCGAATATTTACAATTCCAGAGGACTCAAAACAGCGCCTGGCAATTTGCGGGCAAAGTTTTAGTCATAAACGACCGGAATTAAAATTTATAAGAAATATTAGACCTCCTCCCTCCCATCTATATTTTTAAACTACATGTTTGCCTACTGGATATTCTCAAAAATATTGAAGGATATTTGACGTCGTACGTAGATTCCGAAAGAGTTATAGCGAAATCTTTAATTGACTTCTGAAACGTAAGGATTTATTAAATTAATGAACGCAGGTTAAATTTATTTCAACTAATGTTAATCCTTGATTAGGTGTAAGAATTAAAAGTATATATTTTTAAGATTACGACACTACTTATTTAAGATTATATGTGTATTTATTATATCTAATCACTAATTATAGTGGGCTACATATTATCCAACAACGCGTGTGTTCTTATAAAGCCACTCGTAAGTTTTTATTATTAAAGAAGCAGTATTTTCGTAGAACACCATATTTTTACTTATTTTAAGCATGTCTAAAACAGAATTGCATAAAAGTTCAATCCAGTTAAAGTACATCCACTTCAATTTGACGAATTAAGAGCTTACCTACAAAATGGCAGTGGAACCTCCTCTGCAAATATTTATGCCATTCCTGTCGATTGCAGTGCAATGCTACATCTGTTAGAACAAGATGAGCATCGCTTAAACAATAACCCACATCATTGTAAATAACGAGGCTACCTTAACCATGAAACAAATATCAGATTACTATACTAAGTTTTACACCGTTTTCGTTTATCATTCGTTACATCTACTATCCCAAAGATTAAAATTCGAGGAGAATAAGAGCTTTGAATGTTAACCCGCATGCACAATTTGGGTGGATCAGTTATTTATATACGTTGTATGTTCGATTTTTATTTAGGCAGTTTTCAACGGAAATTATGTAAATATCGAGAAGGGAGGTTCCATCTTCTATTTTATAAGTAAGCTGCTGATCCTATTATTGAGTTTAAATAAATATACCTTCCCCATCTAATCAAACCCGAAATGTTCGTGTCGATTTATACTTTTCAGAATTAAACTCAGCTTTCTGATTTTGAGACAAATTTTTAGTTTAATTAAAATCAATATCAAACAATTATTCAATTAGCGTTATCGTTTTAGTTGTACCGCTGAAAGTTCAATGTGCTATCACCAAAAATAATTATACTTTGTGGAATAACATCCCCACTAGTAAACGAGGCTATTAAAGAAAACGATTATGTATTAACTTTACTTAATCTACTCCTTCTTCCTCCTTTTTTGCTTATATATAAACTCCACTGCAGGATGTAAACTTGTCACATATCTCTCCACTTCTCCCTATCTTCAGCTACCTGTATTCATCTTTCTCCCGTTGTTAGGACTATATCATCTTTCATCGTGTCTTGGGTCTTTCGACACGTCTGGGTCCTGTTCATGGTCTCCATCGTATTATTTTTTTATTCCACTTATCTGCCTTCTTATCATATTAGATTAAAGATTTGAATGCTTACCGTATGCCGCCCCTCCCAGTATAATCCTTCTATCAGTTTCATCACTTTATCCTTTCTTTGGTGTAATTAGTTGACCCAGGTCTACATTTTCCTATCTATTAAAGTTTGCCATGACTTTTGTTTTATTAGTGTTGACTTTTAGGCCAATCGTTTTTGAAGCGTCGTCTGCCATCATATTTTGCAGTTTCTCTAGATCATTGGCGAATACTATAATATCATCAGCATGTCTGAGGGGGTATAAGATTTCTCCATCTATATTCACGTCTTTACTTTCCCATTCCAGAGTCGTAAGGCATTCTTCGAGGACCGCAGCGAATCAGTTTGGCGATAGCGTGTCGTCATATCGCACTCCTGTGTTTATCGTGATAGGGTTGGTGGTATTGTGGATGTGTACAGACCTTCGATTAGTGCAATGTACCTTTGATCTATTCCGATTCTTCTTAGTGCATCTATCACTGCCCAATGTTACACGCTAGCGAATGCTAATAGTAACTGGGGACCCTGTAACCGATAGAAGGCGCATCACAAGGTGGCGGAGCATGGACTGCCCGGTAGATATACCGCGTAGGAGGGATGTAAAATACCTCACGTGAACCAACAGGTATAATTGGCGGGGGCATTGATCAGGGAAGAACTAATTGGCTTCTTCAACAGTACTGCTCAAAGCAGGCCAGATACTTCGTGCGGTGGCGAAAGAATTCCTAATGTAATGGATCAACGGTAGCGCACACAACCTTAATTAGCAAGGATATCCCTTATCCAACAACCAAACACAAATAATCTACTCCACTTTAGGTTATTTCATTTGCAAGCAAAAAGACAAAATAATCCATCTCTTATTTACGTTCCGTTTTATTACTAAATGTTATTTTTTTGCTAAGGTTCAACACCGAGACCATGAAAGGATTTGGCAAATAAATAATAAAACATTTGACTTGGATGTTTCCATATTTTACTGCAGTATATGTGTCTGACACTTACTGAGACGATATGGCCTACTTAAAATTATAATAGCAGGAAGGACAGAAGGACGAAATGCGGGAGGAAGGTCGCGTTTACAATACGCAAAACAAATAATGTAAGACGTAGGATGTTGGACGTAAGAGGCAACAAAAAGCAAAGGCATGAACCGGCACAAACGGTTCGCTGCAACAAACCAACCCACGGGATGCCTACTACAGAGAAATATGTGTAGCAATGATATAATGTGAATTGTGAAATAAATATCACGTTATAAAATCATGAAAATGTGTACTTATAATTTGAAAAGTTCATTGTCAATATAATTGCTTCAGTAACGTAGTGGTAGTAGACATACCCGGACCTATACAAAGTGTACGCCATTGCGTATGAAGTGGAAGCGAAAGAGTCTTATGCAGACGATACACGCTAAAAATTCACTAGAAATACCCCTACATTATAATTAATACATTGGCGCCGATAGCAGGGGACATGCTAAGATTCTCAAAAAATCGTAAGGACCTTAATTTTGTAACTAGTGAATTCGGCAAAAATTACTAATCATGAAGACGCCATATAATAACTCTCAAGATTCAAGTTGCACTGTCGTACCTTAGTTTGTATAAGTTCACAATCAGTAAACGGGCATATATTGTACAAGGTTTCTTTTGATGGTAAAGAAGATACATCAAGCACAAATCCTTGTCTCCCCAAGGCATACAAGATCTAGACAGGCCCTTCTCAGACATAGAGTTCTAAAACATGTACGCCTAAAACAATCCGGGCAACATTCATATTTACTTCGACAGCCAAGCCGCTCTGAGGACCTTGAAAAACCCCAAGAAAACCTAAAAGCTGATATATGGGTATTGGATCCTTTGTAACGCTGAACTGGGTTCGAGGGCGTGCCGGTATTGCCGGGAACGAAGAGACAGATATTCTGACTAGAAGGGAGAATCGAAAGATCTCTCATCGGACCAGAACTGCTCCATAAGACGAGAAGTTCAACAGGATCTCATCAGGAAACATTTCCGCATCTGGAAAGCTTGTAGGCAAGCGAAGCAATGTATTAGGAGCCCATCGCGTAAAGTATCCAAATAACTGCTAAATATGGGCAGAGAATATCTCAGGATGGTTCTCCGAACAAACATCTAACGCTCTCTGTTATTACTGCGCAATACAGGAAGAAACCTTATTCTATGAGCTGTGTGATTGCCCAGCTTGGGCTGCACTCAGGCACACTTACGTGGAGCTCGGATTTACGAACTCTGGAGACATACACAAGCGGCCAATAAGCAGTATCTTGAGTTTCATCAAAGTACCCCGGCTGTTTGACCGCTCATAGTAGGATGGGAAGGTACAATGGGCACTACTGCCCAAGCACAGGTTGCATCGTAGCATAACAACAATGACAACAACTACAAAACAATTCGGGCAAAAAAGTCATCCAGTTACTCAAGTGACAGGTCAGTTCCTACCTGATTAGCGGGGTGTTGCCCCAAATGACAACGTCCAAGGTAGATTTTAGTCTTGACAATTCGAAAGCATCAAATAATACTCGCTTTATAACATTGCACTTGCGTAATTTAAAGCATATATTTGTAAAAAGGGCGCTACGAATACAGCATGTCTAATTTGTATTTAATATTTCTGTTGTTTCCTTAGATTCCTTAAATTTTCAGTAGACCTGTATATTTTAATTTTTATCAAAATCAGAGTTTCTCTTTTTGTGTAATCCAGCAGTAAAAGAAGAATTCTCAAAAATTGGTATAGCTTTTGCTAGTAAATAAAAAGTAGTTTAGGCAGATATTTTTAAAATCCACAATTTTCATTTAAAACAGATATTTCGTTAAAATCTCAAAATCTATTTTGCGACAACCTGCTGCATACGACGAGCCTCGACGAACTCGCCAACAACTTTGTTCGAGGCAATTCGCTGCGAAGTATTGGAATCATTTCATCATCATTAACAGCCTTTTTATCCCACTGCTGGGCATTGGCCTCTTCTCTGCCACGTGTTTCTCCTCAGCGCTAAGGTAGAACACGGGGAGCCTACAGTTTAACGTCGAATCCGAACGACAGAAATTTCAGAGAAGATTTTTAGCATTAGGATCCCATGGTTGCAAGCCGGATTGGGAAATTCTGTGTGGTGGGTTGCAGACAAGATTTTTATAAATCTGAATAGTACTGCTTAGGTTTCGAACCGAAACCAGAATCGACGTTTTACTTAGAAAGCGAGCGCTCTGCCAACTAAACTACCACCACACACAATATTGGAACAGAACACTCAAATTATCATATTTCTTTTAAACAATGTAATGTTTATGTTCTAGTTGATACAACTAAATGTATTTCTACAACATTTAACAAATCAGTGATTTGAACATTTACTATAAGTACGTAGATAAAAAAAACCAATTAATTGCGTTCGATACATATAATTTTAACGGTTTTATCAGCGTAGAGGCAACATCAGTAGAAGATGAAAACCGAGCGATTTAGAATAGATTACAACTTTCTTTTAAATTTAAAAATTACAAGGATCTATATTTTTTTAATTTATTATTTTCCGCCGTGTCTACATGCTAGATAGTACATATAATATGCAAAAGCAAACATCATTACCTTAATTTGATCAATTAAACTATATGAGCTGACAAAACACAAAAGAAATTACGAAAGGTTCAAACTATTACAGTGTGTATCATCACCGGAAGTGTTAGTCAGGATGTTTTCTAAAAATCTTTTTGAGATTAATGAAATCAATCAATTAATAATGACAATAACAACTTACGTTTAATCATACTTTAGAGAGAAATACAAAAACAACATAAGGGTTTAACTCATTCTCCAGCGTTGGTGTTATGTCCTAGCCCGAAAAACAAGCGACTAAATCAATAATCCACAAAAAAATCCAAACGCATAACCATTAAGTTTTTAAATGTTATTTAAAGTAGAAATTGTTTATTATGAAGCCACAAATTTGAAGACAATGCCCAATTACTACGTGTTTTAAAAATAGGGAACTAGGTTGATTGTGCGTAGGGTAAAACTACACGGACGGATTTATCGCTGCGTGTTTTACGCTGCGAGTCCCACGCCCAAGTGTAATGCATAGTTTTAAATGTACTGAACTACACGAGCGTTAAACACGCGGCGTTTTGTGAGCGTGGACGGAAGCAACGCTGCATGCGACGCTAAATACGTCGGGCGGAGATAACGTCAAGAGTGCAACATATGGTTTTGTCTAGAAGTAAACTACACGACCGGCGTATTAAACGCTGATTACAGTCTCAGTCGAAATTAGCAATTCATCGGTGGATCTGCGATCTGCAATTACTCGTAAAAGATATTCGATACGGAAAGGTTCATAAGTGAAGTAGAGAAACACCCTGCTCTACTATTCACAGACATTCGATAATAACAGAAGAACTTTTCAGGGTATTGTCTATGTTCATTAAATTTTAAATTAAATTGTCCTGTAGATAGTCTGCTCCGAAGAATGGGATGTATCCACCAACAACGGATTCTGTTTCGTTTGTTTCTTAAATGTAAATACACACTCATTGCAGCAATGCAACCTACTTGTACAACATCCATTATGCCACTGACTGTATTAATGACGATATCAACGCTCTCGTGTAGTCGCTAGACGTCGTGGCAGCGTGAAACACGCAGCGATAAATCCGTCCGTGTAGTTTTACCCCAAGGTAGTCCTACATCTAAATTTTTACTGAATTAGATTATGCATAAGAGATGTCTTTTCCGCGCCTAGTTTGCCATTGTGAAAAGTTGTTTCCTTAGTCAACTTGTACTTTTCCATTTAATTGCAAATAAGTAAGCATTTTCAATGATTTACGAAGTCACCATGTCGGCCTCCTAAGTAATGAATGGTTTTTATGTTTTTATTTTCTGGGCCTACTTCGGCATTCTTAAAGTTGTTTCCATGGCCCAACTTGTACTCCATTTAATTACATTTAAGTATTAACAATTTCAATGATTAACGAAGTCACCATGTCGGTCTCCTAAGTGACATAGTATATTCTTCAACGAGTGTAGAATGACAGCTATTATTCACAAGGATGAAAATTCATCCGAGTGAAAATAAAAATTTTGCTTTAGATGGACGTATGTCGGTTCACTAGCCACAACGATTTTACGCCGTGTACACCATTGTGTACTGTTTCTGCGATTTTTTCGGCAGTAAATTAATACACGTCGTTTTCGAAGTTTCCGTTATTTCTGGTGGCGAACACATTTCAGCGTTTTCGCTGTCTGAATTATTCATACCTAGTTCTTACTGTTTTACGAATACGAAAATTTAAAACTGTTTTTGACAGTTACTTCAAAAAACAAGTGGGAGATCCCAAGCGCTAACATGCCACGCCCACTAGCTTCCGGTTCCGCAATTTATCGTTGGATTCTGATACAGAATCCCACTGAAATAGAGAACAAAATCCAACGGAAATGGAGAATATCTATCATTCTTCAACTAAAAATGTATATGTAACGAATACATTATATTATGGCCGTAGAGAAAATAGTTTTTCTGTTTTTAGTTTCCGAGCCTACTTTGCCATTCTTAGAAGTTGTTTCCATGGCCTAATTTGTACTCTTCCATTTACTTACATTTAAGTATTAAAATTTTCAATGATTCACGAAATCACCATGTCCGCCTCCTAAGTAATGAATGGTTTTTCTGTTTTTAGTTTCTGGACCTACTTTGCCATTCTTAAAGTTTTTTCCATGGCCTAATTTATACTCTTCCATTTAATTACACGTAAGCATTAAAACTTTCAATGATTCACGAAGTCGCCATGTCCGCCTCCTAAGTAATGGATGATTTACCGTTTTTATTTTCGGAGCCTATTTTGGTATTCTTAAAAAGTTGGTTCCTTGGCCCAATTTGTACTCTTCCATTTAATTACATTTAAGTATTAAAATTTTCTATGATTCACGAAGTCACCATGTCCGCCTCCTAAGTAATGAATGATTTTCCTGTTTTTATTTTCCGGGCCTACTTTGGCATGCTTAAAAGTTGTTTCCATAGCCCAATTCGTACTCTTCCATTTAATTACATTTAAGTATTAACATTTGCAATGATTAACGAAGTCACCATGTCGGTCTCCTAAGTAATAAATAGTTTTTTTTTGTTTTTAGTTTCAGAGCCTACTTTGCCATTCTTAAAAGTGTTTCCATGGCCTAATTTGTACTCGTCCATTTACTTCCATTTAAGTATTAAAATTTTCAATGATTCACGAAATCACCATGTCCGCCTCCTAAGTAATGAATGGTTTTTCTGTTTTTATTTTCTGGGCCTACTTTGCCATTAGTAGAAGTAGTTTCCATGGTCCAACTTGTACTTTTAAATTTAATTGTATTTAAGTACTAAAATTTCCAATTACCAAGTCACCATGTTGGTTTAAGTAATGGTTTTTCTGTCTTTATTTTCCGGATGTACTTTCCCATTGCGAAAAGTAGTTTTCATGTCCCAACTGGTACTTTTCCTTTTAATTGCATTTAAGTATTAAAATTTCCAATTATTCACTCAGTCACCATGTTGGCCTAAGTAATGGTTTTTCTATCTTTATTTTCCAGTTGTTTCCATGGTGCAACTACACTTGACTGTTTAAGTGTTTCTATGGGCTGCCGACCGTACTTGTCAACTTAATTACATTGAAATAATACAAATTTGAACAACTATTTCATAGTATCACCATTTAGATTGTAAATCATATCGAAATTTTCAAGTATTCACCGTGTCACTCACTGTGTAGATCTATCAAACAATGACTTCTGTGGTTTTTAGTTTACAGTAGTAATGGAGGTTTTTTCATGGCCAACGTGTACTAGAATGCTTAATGTTAAAACGTTGAAAAGTTTAATATAATAGTAATACTTAACTATAAGCAAAGAGAATTCAACGTTCTATTAATGTATCTACAAGTAACCGCAATACTGTTAGAAAATACGGTTACGTTTTTCCAATCTATCAGTTTCTAGGAATTTTCCTGTCATTTGTATGATATCCATGAGATTGTTTTGCTTATCGCACAGGGAAATATTTTTCACGTGTTACAAATAAATAAAATATATCAATTAGCCGATTGTTTATTAATCAGTATAATCAGTCCATACCTAACCTAAATGTAAAGTTACCGAGGTTCGACGCCCGACCCAGTTGATGAAACTCATTGTCAAAATGTAATATTTGGGATACATAAAGAACTTGTGTGTGATCCATTTACTGTATAGGGTATAGTGGGTTAACAAGATTTTCAATGTTATGGACCAACGTCTGGGATTGATGATCAGCTTCGGCGGCAGCTTAAAACCCTAAAACATTAACTGCGTTTCATTTCTATTGAGTCAACATGGAAAAATCCTTTATATAACCGTATAAGAATCTCCACAAACAAACCGCTTTAAACGATTACACTCTGACGTAAATCTTAAGCTACCTTTACGTTAATCGAGCAATTATTAGCATATCAACCATTCTCTGGAATTAGTGGTGACGGTCTCAAGTTTGTACAACTAATGAATAAAAGAATCCGTTTTTGAGCAAATATTGACAACATCCGTTGCGCTACCCACGATAACATGATGGTCTGGGATCCGCGGGCTTGTTTATCACATGTTTTCACGCATTTGAATCCCGGTTTTGTAGTGGCTTGTAGAATGCTAATCAAATAAAGCGCCTCTTGAAAATGTTCGTGTAAATAACCTACGCTAGTGATCTATTTGAGAGCCGGCCAAAGTTTTGGGTTTCTGGGCGTTTCGGCAATCTGTGGGCTAAAATTAGTCCCGCAAGAAAACAGCGGGTCACATGGTTGGCCCCCTGAGCTACAAGCCAATCAATCTGTTACTTCGGGTACAAAAAAATCGGAAAAGGTCACACTTTGACTTTTCACGCCAGGAAAAACTATTCAAAGCAACATTTATACAATTTGTAATAATTTTATTATCATGTCTGCGAAATTAATAACGTTATCTGGAAGCAAATATAACCGTTGTACCAACATCCGTACCACTTGTACGCCCAAACGATAACGTTTGTTATATTTCATAATCTGTACAATGGAATAAACACGTCAGGTAATTAAAGTTAGGTATTGTATGCATATCACAGTTGCCACATTCAACAACATTTTATTGTTGCCACCGCGGTATTTTTAGAGGGCATAAAATTTTTGGAGGAAATTTAAAAATAGTGCGGTTTGATTGAACTTTGCGTTCTATCTAATTCTATTTCAAGTTCAAACGCTTATCTAACATAGACGTCTGATATGTGTCCTCGGGACAGAAATACTTAATTTCTCAAAAAAAAAAATTGTAAATAATTTAAGACATTTTGAAGAAGTGCATAAATAAAACTTCCAGTACGGCAACGCAAAAATAAAATACACCAACTTTAATATATATGCTTCTAATTCTTCCTCATCTTGTATATATAACCGATTAATAACCAAACAAATATTTATGGCACTTTTTAGATTACCTACATTTAAATAAGTTTTAATTATTTTAACAGCATCCAACATTCTAGAGTATTTCACAAGATCATTGCTACCTCCTGCCAATGCTGAAAAATGAAAACTGGATCACTTCTAATGATTACAATGACCTATCTGCGATTACACCATAAGCTTCAAAAGAATCCTCCAAAAATAGATCAAGTACCCGAGTGCTCCAATGCTTGGCTATATATTGTTGCAAGGTACAGGGTGGCTTACCAACATCGTATGTGCATTTTTTTTAAATTTTTGTGGTGGGGTAAACAAATTTCTGTTTTCAACTAACCATGTAAGCCCAAAAAGTCGATGTATACCGTGCGTTCCATAAAAAACGTACGAGCTTGTCGCTCTTTTATTATTCAACAAAATGTTTTCGAAGCTACAGTTTAGGACTATATTCTCTATAGATAATTTACATAAATGTATCGCAAGCAATCTGTCAGTTTCTGACCTAAATGGAATAGTTTCTTGTAAGTGCAACGTCCTGTAGATTGTTAAATATTCCGAATAGCTCTTTATTACGAGTAATGATTTTCTTTAGTTTTTGTAATGAAAAACAATGATTTTAGGTTTTATTAAAACTAAAGACAATTTAGAATGATTTCAATCTTCGAAACCAAGGAACACATGACAAGAAAACCTTAGAAATGTGTTTAATAACTTACTATTTGCTTAATAAGGACCTCTTTTAAATATTTAACTGGAATTTGTACTTGAAAAAGTAAAGTTGGTGTCACTTTCGGCCAGATGGCGTTTGATATGTGAATTATGTAAAGTATAGTTCAAAGCCATTGTTATAAGCATACAACAACATACAAGCTCGTAATTTTTTTAACACAATATCATATTTACAATGTATATTTTATATTCTGCTTAATAACATAGGGCAGTATACAACAGAAGAAACTTACAAGTATATATAAAAAAACATACCAAGGGAGAATCAAAATGACAAACAAAAAAAAACTATCACATCGAATTATTGAAATATTCAACATGAATAACCCTGTATACGTCAAATTAACCTTACAAATACAACTAAATGGAAACGGTTCTTTGTTAACATGCTTTAGCATCTTACACCCATAAATAAGCAAAACATTTTTAATCTACACACAGTTGAGCCACTCTGTATATAGATACGAGTAGCTTATAATGCTTACGATCACGATGTTGACGCTGCTACGACTTATCATCGACATCAGAGGGTGGTAGATACTAAAACTTAGAAATCTGCCATGGCATTTCGAAAATAATTGTAAAATTACCGATCTATTGAAGACATTACTGTTAATTGCTGAGACAGATCAGTAATTCTTTTAATGACAATTACAATCAGAATTTATTTTTTTTAGTCCGTTTCTGCTGTTAGAGCTTACCACTCATACAGAAGATACACCATTACACGTTAGTATTGAATATTAAGAGTAATATTACTTATTGTACCTTCAAACTAATACAATGAAGACGATACATAGCCACTATGTTTTAAGGGGCAATTTTTAATGTAGATATGTCTCGCTGTGTAATTGGGATTTCGTCAAATTCGCACTTGTTGTTTATTTACAATTCAATCTTTCATATTAATTGAATTTGTTTAGCATAATCCGAGAAAATGTCAAGGGTATCACAAACTATTAAAATTAGAACGTATTTTCTTATAAAAACATTTTTTGGCAATACATGTAATGCACAGAAATTATTTTAATTAAGACATACCTACGTCATAGCATAAAAAGCAGTTTTGATAGCACCTATTTTAGAAACAATTACAATATAATGGGAAACATTCAGAAGATATTTCATAGAATCGAATTAAAATATTTTGATGGGTGGAATTACCAACCACGTTATTCCAGAAACCAACAACACTAAATAAAAATTGCAACATAATTGCATTATAATTAGTTTTGAAACCAAACGATAATACCCATTATAAGAAAAATACATACGATCACCTATAAAAATAAAAACCCAAACAATTGTAGCAAGGCCAAAGAATATTTTTGGTGCATTTTCAAACATTTGAAAATTTTCCAAGCGTTCCAATAAACAATACGTAAACTATGCTAAGAAAAACTTTGACAATGACTCCATCGAAGGTTAAGAAAAGGAAAGGAATTTCATGTGGCACAATAAAATTGTTAATGTATGTAAATGAGATAGCAACAAGCCGATTACGCTTAAATAAGCAAGTGCTGAAGCTCCAAAATGGGGGGCGACGCGACTTCAATTAAATACTTAATCGTAGACTGTGATTATCAGAATGCAAATACCACAAAAAGTTGAGCATCTACTTATAGTAAAATGCCTCCTACGTGAATGATAACGCTTTCCATTTATACCGTGCGATAACACCACTTAAATCGGTCAATGTCTTTGCTAATTGTAATTAAATTAGCTCAAGGAGATCTCGAGCGTGAGCCAATAATCGAATTCTAATCAGTTAATAGCGAATCACTTAGGTTGTTTTCGACACTGATTTGAAAAATTAATTACATGCTATTGAGTGTTTCTTTAATTAAACAATTAATTAATAATGTTTTATAGAATTTTTCTTAAGAAAATCATTGTACTTTAAGAATGTATCGTGAAAATGCCATAAAAGGGAAGATTTGGGGCAAGGTTGTAGAAGGAACAGAGTATTGGTAACAAAGAACTAGAAAAGGAGTGAAGATAAGACAAGAGTTGATCAAGAAAAGATGACGATGGGAAGAGGAGATCTAGAAGTGAACATGGTAAGTAGAGGCGGACGTTGCCCAGACGAGAAAGATGGTACATAAGAAAGAGATCTACAAGAGATAATGGCAAGTAGCCAGCGGTAGAAGAGTAGAGGGATGGTGGGAAGAAGGGAGTTAGGGCGAATGATGGAAAATAGATCTTATTTTTTGCAAAGACCAGTTAAAACTTAACTGTCGCATGGAGGAAAACAGTTAAAAATTAACAGACGCGTGGAAGTACTCAACAATTACTACGATGTTTCTTCGATTTCCGTTGCTGTTTTAATTACAGTATTAAACCTCAAGGATAATGGTAACGTAAAAGCAGCTACTAAGAAATCAACACTATAATTTTATTACTGCTTGTTGATAATGAAATAGCGGCGAAAACTGAGGCCCCTAACTAAACTGTACATGCTATAGTAGTTTAGTACTTCATACTTGTACTTAATATTTGTTTCAAATATTTAAATAATATATGGATAATTAACTGTAAATGCGTAAACAAATTCAACGTCCATGATCCCCCCACTTTCAACATTAAAAAAAATTAATAAAAAATCAAGGTCGCGTATTAATCCTACAGTAACTGTGGCTACCACTGAGAAGGTTGCAGGTATACGTGTATTTACTGTTAAATTTCGAACTTTGTTCAGGATTTGACAAAGATACAGGCACATAGGTACCATAGGTGGCACAACTACCTGACTAAATGTGGGTGAAGGATTTAAAAAATCTTGCTCCCTCAAAAATGTATTTAGGGATTTACAAATCTACCGTCATTTGTTTTTATATAAATGCGAATCGCTACTGCATTATCTCAATGAATTTTTCCCTTATGGAAGACAATGGAAGAGGCCTACATTCAGGAGTGAATGAATACAGGCTGAAAATGAAGAAGAATCGTTTAACAGTAATCCTCTGGCAAAAGGCAAAATAAAGATCTTCTAAATACATGTTCGTGTTTTACCTTAAAAACCCTTTACTTAACAATCAGGTGTTCAGTGTAAACCTGTTTGATTCTTCATTACGTAAGAATCGTTACGCAAAACAAAACCGTGACCTTAAAAGCCTGATTTCTCAGAATACTCCGTAAATATTGGTCTACTATTACTATACAATTACGATAAAGCTGTAATGACCCATAAACACCGAAAAACTATTAAATATAAATCTAAATTTGTTTAATCACAACTAATTAGGTTTTATCAGCTAAACCTGTATTTTAGTGTAGGAGAAATCAAATTCTAATTTAGAACCAAATTACTGTGAAACAACAATAAATTTTACAAAATATACGCAAAATTAAATTTATTATAAAATTTTTGATAATCCAACTAACAAACAAAAAAATGACATAACTATGTAACATAAACCCATTAATAAAAAAAGTAAAATCTTTAGAACAATCACACATCTTTGTTCTAAATCAACCACGCGCCAAAGATATCATTTGTTTAAACAATCATGCAGCAGTCACTTATTTTAGGACAATCACGCGATGGTCACTTATCTATAAACGGAAGTTTATCGACAATTTGATCATTTAATCGTCATCATTAATGTTGAAATATATCAAAAAATCAAATTTGAGCGGGTCACGTGGTGCGTTCGTACACCAACAATTTTTGTTCTACCGACCCCATACCCTTGAGGTTGAACTACATACACTTTACGTAATAGAGGTAACGGCCACTTTGAATATTGACCAGAAAATAACCTTAGGTGCATTTAACTTGCCCACTATGCGACTTACGTAAGTAGCAGGAAATTCAAGCTGACGCCGGATTTACCAGCTAGGGTTACTCTTTCAAATTCCACGTTTTCGCTTGTACTTCGACTAGTCTTGATAATGTGGCTAAAAACCTGATCGACCCCAACAGCGGTTTCCCTCTTTTTTCGATACTTTGTCTTTTCGTGATACAAAACACTACAGATTTTTTTTGAAAAAAAGTTTGTAAGTGAAGCATATTAATTATATATAAGTTTTGGAGGGTAAGTCCGTAGGGGCGGCAGGGTGAAGCGTCATAAAGCAAAAGTTAGGTTATCACGTTACTTACCTGGGTCTCTATTATTCTTGTGGTAGTTATGCGAAACAGTGCCATTTTTTGCACTACAATTTAATTCACCAAAGAACGTGGTTATGTCACTGCGTTCGCGTCCGCTCCACCACAAACCAGACAAACTGAAATCAAAAGAACGAACGCGGTGGAAGTAGTATGTAACGTCAAAATGTATTATCGTTGACGCATGCGTACTTACATTATGATTCACTTACGTCATAGTGAATTTAAAAGAACTAGAAGAAGAAAGAAATATAAAAGTATGTCTAAAACAATTATTGTATTTCAATAATTGTCAGTAACCTCTTAGCATCGACATATGCGACAGGAAAGATTCGGATAACCCAGGTTCATATAAAATTTTGATTTTGATTAGATTGGAAACGTAATGAAAAGGATATTTAAAAGGTAGGGATAGATAAGAAAAATTCTTGGAAATAAATGTATTTATGAAGTTCTTTTCTGTTTTAAAAGTCGTTTTCTAATTATTCTATGTCTACCAATTTTTTAAAAAGGCAATTAATAAACTACTCTTACATCTGTTAAGATTTTTGTTACAAATATATTTACTTACAATTTATTGGCGGGAACTTTTGAAATTAAAAGTTTCAGCAGGCAGTACGTATTTTTAAGATTAGCATAGCACTTTACAACATTAAAATTACATCAACGTGGCACGGTATTAACACTATTAACTGAAATTTGTAGCAAAGTTTTAATATTCGGTGCATTAATTATTGGCGGAAAGCAACTAATCTAAAAATTAACATTGACATTTTTGAAATAATGGCATTTTAAATTGTTTTACCTAAAACTGTTTGATTTTATTATTATTACGTAACTAAAATAGACTTGACAACGGTTAGGAAGGAGACGTTTAATGCACTTGTGCTTTCGAGGTTTCCAAAAAACACGTGTTTTTTGTTTACCGAAATGTCAGATTGAATTACAGAAATGTCAAATTGACTTTAATAAAGAAATACCTAAGTAACATAGAAATGAATTATTTTTATTGTTTATGAATGTGTATTACACAATTAGTACAGTTATTAATATTAATACAACTCGAACTCAAAATTTTCTTATTAGATACCGTGTTACGTTAACTTCCTCTGTTTAAACATTCTCAGTGGCACAATTGTTATCATTCGAAACTATTATTCCAGAAGTACAAATCTGATTTTTACTTCCATGAATTTTATTGGCAATGTTGATCTTCTGTTCTATCGAATCTTCAATATATCCTTCTGCCACAGTCGTTGATTTCCAACCACCATGGCGTTTCAGGTTGATTATATCTGTTCCAGTGTCTGCCAATAATGTTGCAAAAGACCTTCTAAAACTGTGGCCTGTGTAGCATTTTGGATTTGGTAATTTTAAATATTCTGCAATTTTCTCAGGAATTTTGCCCATGGTGTTTATTCCAACAGGTTGTACATTACATTTCCCACATCTATGCGTTAAACAGAAACGACCATGTCCAATATTTTTAGGTCTGAGAGACAAGTATTTGCGATATACATATATCCAGAAAATTAATACCATTTAAAGAAACAGAGGTCACTGTAAATTGTCTACGGGTTTTTGTTTTCGTGTCGGGAATATTTACAATTATAAATAATCCTTTGTCCTCTATATGATCGATAAGCAAATTCACTAGTTCTATTCGTCGGCAAGCTCCCGAAATTCCAATAATGAAAGTAACCTAAAATAAATAAAAAAAAATAAGATTGTTACTTGTTAGCTGTACATATTATATATTGTGATTACTTTCATCATCAAATATTTGGCATCATCTGCTTCGACCAAAAATTTATAAAATTGATCTCTTGTTAACATCTTAGATTTCTTATTTTTGCATCCATCAGTTTTGCGTTTTAGGAAAGCTATTAGTTTTGTGTATTCTTCTATATTAACATTTTCCTTTATATTCAATGTAGATTTTAACATCGAATAATGATTTCATAGGCTGGAAGCTTTATAAACTTTTGATTTTTCCATAAAATACGCCAGCATCACATTCTCGGATGGTTTCTTTATCTTTTTTTCATTACACCAAGATTTAAAACTGTTGTATGTTATATCGTATCTTGATTTTGTTGGTAATAAAGCAGACACAGCTTGATTCGCCGCGTCTAAAATTTCTGGAGGAATGTAATCACTATTATCTGAATCGCTCATTTTTCAATTTATTTTACTTTTAACACAGCACAATGAACATACGCAGGCACGCGTTTTTTTAATGGCGCTCAAAAACAATGAAGCAATGAACAAACCTAAGCACCGCGCTTAGCAACGTCGTAAAATGACGACTTGACGGGATAGTATCAATTTTTTATAAATTTTAATCACATTATAATAATTTTTTCAGTGAACGAGTTGTAGGTAAAATGTTGTTTATATCACGTGCCGAAAACAATTTCATATACTCGTGCAGTTTTCCGCACTCGGCCTTCGGCCTCGTTCGTCAAATTCTGCACTTCTATGTAATGAATTGTTTTCGGCACTTGTTATAACAATAACTATTTCCCTTACTTCCTTGAAGTTCGTTTTAATTATTAAGTAATAATAAGGTTAAACATAAGCATGAGGCTAATAAAACATGTTGAAATTATTAATAACATTATTTTTAATTATTTATTTATTGTACTTAAGTTAGAAGAAAATTTTTCAATAATGCATACTGAAATTTGGTAGGGTCAAGAAATTTCGCTTCCGTACAGCCGTAGATCCAATCAAAAACTTGGAAATCTAAGAAATGAGCAATGCGCTAGAAAATAACCTAAAAATTGGTATTTCTGTGCTAAGTTCGTCCCGTTATCGAGCAGCTGACCGGTGAATCAGCTCAGTCGATTGGTGACCCCAAATTGGTTTTTGCCGAACGATTTTCAATCGTAAGTAGGTACATTGTGCAAATTTTATAATTTGTTGCTAAGTCTCAAAGTCTTTTCGGGTATAAGTGGGTTCATTTGGATTTGTAAAATGGAATTTGTGCCAAAACAAGTTGTTGACTGGGTAATTACTCCATAATCTTAAAACCGTATGTTTGGTGCAATTACATAAAAAAATAGGTTTAAGGAAGTCATTCTTAGGGCGATTGCGATTGAGATTTATCAATTGTTATCATTTTCAAAGTGGAAACAATTGAATTAGTAGTAGCAGTTTAATGTAAAATCATTGTTTGATTCAAATGTTTTATGTAACAGTTGAATGAGCCTAGCTTTTATATCTGTATTCCTAATTTGTATTTCTAAAATTTTACTAATTAAAAACAGTAAATATTTTGATATGTATGTTCCCAAAGTTCAAGTGAAATTTTATTTTAGATGGTTAAACCCCAATCTTGTGATACTTTCGTGGTGTTACCACCCCTAACTCAACATGGAGTTATTTTTGGTAAAAACTCGGATCGACCTCAGGGAGAGGTGCAGGAGGTGGTTTACTTTCCGGCTTCTGAATCTTCGGAGCCTATTCAAGTATGTCTTGTTATAGTATTACTACTTGAAGTGATACCAATGCTTTTTTTAGTGTACTTATATAGAAGTAGAGTCTAGTGGTTCAACTAGGGCAGTGATTCTTAGCAAACCAGGCTGGATGTGGGGTGCAGAAATGGGGGCCAATGATTGTGGCGTTGCAATTGGGAATGAAGCAATCTGGACTAACGATAATGACGGTGATCATGATACAAATGTTAAGAGGTTACTTGGAATGGATTTAGTGAGGTATAGATTGCTGCTTGTTTATAAAGTGGTTACTTTAATGCATTTTGTAAACTTGTTGTAGATTAGGCTTAGAAAGAGGTACTTCCGCAGTTGAAGCATTAGAAGTGATAACGCAGCTTTTACAAAAATATGGACAAGGAGGGCCTTGTTCTTATAACGAATCTGGATTTTCCTATCATAATTCTTTTTTAATTGCTGATACAACAACTGCCTGGGTTTTGGAAACATCTGGAAAGCATTGGGCTGCTTTGCAAGTTACTAGTAAGTACATCTGGGTTAAAGTAATTAAATGAAGATACTTTGCAGAGATAGCGAGAGAGAGAGAGGGCAATGTGCTACTTTTAAGATTTTTAAAAAGCAGCGTTGTTGGTGGTTAAAGAACAGATAGAATTGTCTATAATGAAGAAAACTTGGTTAATAATAGGATGTTTACTATTTATTTTTTAGATGGATATAAGAATATATCAAATGTGCTAACTATTACTACTAAAATGGACCGAAAATCAGATGGGCTTCTAGACTATGCAAAATCGAAAGGATTATGGGATGGAACTGTACGTACATTTTTTTTTTCCTTTCATATATGTATAGATAGTCTGTTATAGTAGGTACATTATAAAGATCTTGGGAAGGGTAAGAGGTTTAGAATTAGATTTATTTTTGTTTTCCCCAGATATTCACAGCTTGATAAAATTAAAAACTTCAATAAGCCACTTATTTGAAGTTACATAATTCGCTTAGGAGTAGGAATACAATGAAAAGGATTGTATATATGCTTTAGCAATACTTACAAAATTATTTTTGAGTTTGGGGGGAGGGAGACATACTATAAACTTAATTTTATTTAAACGTAGATCATCTGATTCTGCCCTTAACTAAATAAATAGCTTTTTTTAACAATGTGTTTTCACTTATACCAGCCAGCATATTACTCTGAAAGTTATTAGAAATATCTGCATATGTGCCTGGAAATTGGTGGTAAAAGATCATTAACAGGTACTACGGCAGTATTAATTTTTTTTCGACCCCCAACTATTTTTGAGTAACTATAAGCTACTTCTTTTTTTAATGGCATGCCCTATTTAATTGTTATTTTTGTAATCCAAGCAAAATTCTGAGTGGTTGATGTACATTGTTTGTTATTTTCAGGTTGATTTTTTTTTTCTTCTATAGTTTTCTACTGTTTAATGCCTGTATGACAGCACACATTTTTGTTCAAAGTTTATTCAAAATTCTGTCTGTGAGCATGCGCAAATACATAGGTGCACATTACATTGATATCTGTGAAAAAACTGTCAAAATACTCATATTATTGTAGATAAGGTAGAAATCTATCAAGGTTTAATAATAATTGTTTAATTTTGTTTACATAACCTCCAATGTTGTTTATCTTTTCGTGGTTTGTATTATTTTTGCGTTTTCAGGAAGATTTTTTTTGTTTGTAAGTTATATTACGTTTGTGTAGAATGGCTACCGTTTTGTACAACAGTTTGCTGTATGACACGGCGCAGAATTTTGTAAAAACACTTTGAACAAAATTTTGTACAAAATTCTGTGCCGTGTCATATAGGCCTAACTAATGGCTTCTACATGTAAGGAGTTTAAAGGAAATTAAAAAAAAAACGAACTTATGCATCAACTTAATATTATGAAACCTTGATAGAATTCTAGAATATTCAGTCACATATGATTATATTGAATGTTTTCTCATAGGTATCAACTTAATTTTGACTTATTTACGCATGCTCACATACAAATTTTTTTACAAAATTCTGGTGGTTTATACTTGTTTTGCAGAATTTTGTGAATATATTATTTACAAAATTCTGAACAGAATACTATTCATTAGTTTTCACAAGTAATGCACTCAGGCCTTACTACATTAAAAGGTTTTCCGGGCATATTTCCAAAAATTATATCAGGTACTGAAAAATGGGTCATTTCATTTTTCGATTTTAGCAAGTAAGTTGTTGGTTTTTGAGAAAAGCAAACACCATATTAAATTGGACTGACAAATGTGCATCTTTTTTTTTTCCATTTAACTGACCGTGCGTGTTATCTAAAATCCGAGATCCCAATTGTATACTACTCAATTTGAGAAACTCTGTATATATGAGGTGTGCAAATTAAGTAATGACACTGATTTTTTCAATTTTTTTATTCGAATAAAATTACAATTCAAACATTGTCTCCTTCAAAGTAACCGTCTTGGGAAGCCACACAGCGCTGGAGACTGTTCTTCCACTCTTCATAGCAGTGCTGGAACTCGGATACTGAAATAGCCTTCAGCTGGCTGGTTACAGCCGTTTGAATGTTTTCCAGTGACCCACAATGACGTCCCTTGCGGTGATTTTTCAGTCTCAGGAAGGGGAAAAAGTCACAAGGACTTAAGTTGGGCGAATAAGGAGGCCGAGGGGCCATAGGAATGTTCTTACTGGCCAAAAAATCGTTTATTGAAATTGCTGTGTGACAAGGCGCATTGTCGTGATGCAACACCCAGTTGTTCTTGATGTTTGGTCTCACATGCATGACCCTTTTTTGAAGTCTTTCAAGAATCTCTCTGTAAGAGTGTTGATTAACCATTTGGCCTGAGGCACAAATTCTTTGCGAACGATTCCCTAGCTATCAAAAAAGCAAATCAGCATGAATTTGATCTTTGACTTGCTCATTCTTGCCTTTTTTGACCTTGGAGGGGTTGAAGTGTGCCATTCCATGCTCTGGCGCTTGGTTTCCGGGTCATACTCAAACACTCAAGATCGTCACCAGTAATGACAAGTTCCAGACAATGGGGATCATTTTCAATTGATTCCAAAAATCAAAGCACCTTTCCCTCCTGTTGTCCTTTTGGTCCTGCGAAAGATTTTTCGGAACCATTTTTGCGTAGCTTTTTTATCCCCAATTCATTGGTCAAAATCTGATGAACGGTGGTGTGAGTCAAATTCAACTCTTCCCCAATCATTCTGACTGTCAACCGACGATCTGGACGCACAAGATCTCACACTGTGTCGACATTTTCATCGGTTCTTGAAAATGAAGGCCTTCCGCTGCGCGCTTCATCTTCAATCGACTCTCTTCCTTCTGAAAATGCCTTAAACCACCGAAAAAAATGAGCCATTGACCTGTCGAAGTTTTGCAAAAGTTTCCGTTGCACTGTGCCCAAGTCTGAAGCAAAACCTGATAGCATACCGTTGCTCAAAATTGATGTCACTCATTTTCAGGACGCAATAGAAAAAACTGTTTCGCGAAAAAAATCTCTATGGACAACCAAATGATTCTAGCGAGTTCAAACTCGTATTGAAGGCGTATCACATGTTCACCTGCCGTATCTTGCACTCCCGCGTCCCCAGTGTTGCCAGATCAAACGCTACGCTACCAGTCTCATTACTTAATTTACAAACCTCGTATAAATAAGCTTTACAGACTTTGTAGGCTTATGGCTCTTTCCACTAGTTTTTCCATTGCTTCCGTCTTTTCACTCAACTCAGTCTGCTTCTTTAATTCTTTTAAGTCTCTTTTTTCAAGTTTAATTCTTACTCTCCTCCTGCTAACCTCTATTCCCCTGCGTTCAAGCTTTTCTTTTATAAAATTCTTTATTTTTTTGTTTTAGGGTGAATTCAATTTCTGTGAGGCGTTCAGTGGTGAAAAGCGACCAGGAAGCGATCGTCTAGAAGCTGGCGAGCAACTTCTTCTGAAACTGACGGGTTCTAACAACTTTAAGGAAACTGACATGTTTACAATTTTAAGGGACAAAGAATCTGAAATTTGTAGGCCCTGCAATGCAGCATTTCCCACTCAAGGCAGTCAGGTACATAATATCCAATCAACGAGATATTTTTCAATATATTTTACTATTATTCTGCACTTAATTTTATTCTCATTAAATGTGAACCCAAAAAGTTATTGTTACAAAGCCATTCATTTAAGATTATGATTTAACAAAACGCGGATGGCGCCGTTGGTAAGATCGTCGCGAATACTATTTGGTTCCGATCAGCCGACGTAGTCTACAGTGTGTCCTACTTAAGACATTACCACCCTCGTAAAATTTGCACTTTACAACCGATTTTCGTAAATTTTTTGATCGGTAGATCTCTGAAAAAGGCTTTAAACGCATATGTCACTTGTTTTGAGGACTAAACTCATGACCAAATGTGATCTCTTATTGGGGTCGAAATTTAGAGAAATACTATTGGAGATTTTTTCAGAGCAAAAGTAACCACGGATTCTTATTCGGGACCACTTAAAACCCTACTATACCCATTTTTATCGCTCTTAAATACAGGGTGTCCCAGCCGGGACTTTTTTAAATTTTTTGATTACAAAAAAAGTGACGCGAATTAAACACATTTAGTGGATATTCTAATGATACCGAATGCTTCCCAAGCAACAACTAAATCTACCACAGGGTAGTCCAACAAAAACGTACCCAAAAATTAACAAAATCTTTACTTTTAAATCTAAAATTAGCTTTATACAAATTGAACACATTTTTATTGTATTAGAGCAACTCAGAAACAAACAAATAAGAAATAGGATAACTAACAATAATAATGAACTTAAATAGTAGTCATTTCAATTAGTCCACCATCTTCCATTATGCATTTGTCTATGCGTCGTCAAAGACTATATATACAGTGAAGTCTCCAATAAGCGGACACCGATGGTTCCACACTTTTTGTCCGTTTATTGGAGGCGTCCGCTTAAAAGAAACAATCATGTCCGGGTATAGGAGGTGTCCGTTTAAGAGAGAACACAAAAATTATTAAAACATGCAGAAAAGTGTATTTTATTGAACATCCATCCTCGGATGTGTATACTAATTCTACCTGAACGCAAAAGCATTATCATGATAAGCCCACAGTAAAGAAAGACACCAAATATGTTTTATTCTTGCTAATTAATAATTACTATTCATTATAATTCAAAATAATCATGCATAAAGTCTAGTCCAAGCAGTAGAAATTGCTTGGAAGAAACTCCAACCACTATTTAACACTAATTAATATAAAAAATTGCACATACCTTGCCGGGTTTATCAATAACAAGGTCGGTCGCTTTGTACTGGTCACCATGGGCATGACGACCGATTATAATGGAATCTGTCCATCCAGGAACTAACTTTGGAATGTTTTTACATATAATTGGTTCTCTAAAGACTGTCCCTCCAAGAATATTTCTTATTGTTCCGTTTGGAGACAGCCACATTTTCTTCAACTTAAATTCTGTAACATGCAAAATTACCCTATTTTTAATTTCATATCTTAAACAAAGCTATTTGCATGGAAAAACATTCTTTCTTTCCAAAATATCACTGGACCCATTTTTCCAAGGTGGGACCAAATACAACTATACTAGGAGAAGCAGGAGACGAAAGTTACTTTATAAATACAGTGAAGTCTCCAATAAGCGGACACCGATGGTTCCACACTTTTTGTCCGTTTATTGGAGGCGTCCGCTTAAAAGAAACAATCATGTCCGGTTATAGGAGGTGCCCGTTTAAGAGAGAACACAAAAATTATTAAAACATGCAGAAAAGTGTATTTTATTGAACATAACTACAATAATTATCATTATAAATAATTATTGCCTACGAACACCGCAGTTAAACTGCTTAATATAAGTCCGAATTTATAAAACTCATAAATCAACAAGTTCTGCATTTTACAAACAAACTACAGTAAAGAAATACAACGTTGATATTAGTTCCGCGAAAACCGTGATAAGGCTCAAATATTTATAACAGGAAGTACTAGTATTAAATTTCATCAGGACGGTGACATAATGTAATATGCGCAAATTAGATGTCCGGGTTAAGGGGGGCAATTTTTCCTAAAAATGAGACTTATGAACTGTCCGTGTCCGTGCATTAGAGGGTCCGGTTAAAAGAGGCTATTTAACATGTGTTAATAATAGCAGAATATTGGTTCTACGACATGTGTCCGTTTATAGGAAGTGTCCGCTTATAGGGAGTGCCCGTAATAGGAGGTTTCACTGTATAGTCTTTGGCGTCGTCTATTGTTGTTTACCACTCTTCTTAGCTGTTGCCTGGTTATACTGTAGGAAGCCTCCCTAATGCGATCGCAAAATTCTTCTCGTGTTTGGGGTCTTGATTTATACACCTTATTTTTTATAGTCCCCCATAAAAAGAAGTAAAGTGGCGTGAGGTTTGGAGACCTAGGAGGCCTGGGACGGTGTTTTCGCAGTTGCTTAGAGCGTTCTGAGTACTATGATGTTGCGTGGATGGCAGTTGGATCGGAAACCCTTCGGATCAACATAACACGTGGCGATACAACATATTGGGGCACTGGCGGAATCCGACCAGTCGCGTCCCAAAACGCGAAACTTTAATTTTCAAAGATATAAAAATAGCGGCGTTTGTCATGGCGGCAACTGACTAATTTCACTTACATAGAAGATAGGTTGCTATCTTCCAGATTAAAAAAAAATACACCCGGCGACGATATCTTCATTAAGTAATCGTTAGTGAATTTTTAATGCGAACATTGCAAACATGCACTGTTACTTCACTGTTTAGCTTAATTTGTTGGTTTTGATTGCTAACGCACTACGGACGAGGAGGAATCGTGATTGCGACCTGTGTCCATCAGGTAGCACATTAGCGCGAACAAATCCTCAGAAGACTGCCGTAAGACCAACTATACCGCCTGCTCTCCGAAAAGAATAGGAATGTTCTTGCACCCTTTGTTCGTATAAAAAATAATTGCGAATCCCTTCCGCCTAACCCTACTTTTTTTTATCGTCTCCTATTCTTTTTCCCCTTTCCTCTTTCCCTTCTTCCCTTTTTTCTCCTGCAAGTCAATATTCCTCTTCTCCTCCTTCCTCCTACTTCTCTATTTATTTTCTCTTTTCCTTGTCTTTTTCCCCCTATTTTCTTTACTTTTCTCCTTTTTCCCTTTCTTCCATCCTTTCCCTTCTAGTTACACCGCCGTGCCTCTTTCCTCTCTTCTGTCCCTTGTTGCATTCTTACATTCGTTTCTCTGCAAGCCATTCTCTCCCTGTCATCCAAGCAGTTTCGCAATTTCTGTCATTTCATTCAAATCATTTTTGAATATTTAGCATATACTGAAAACACCCTAAGGAGTTTTGTGCATATTATACTCCCTATGGTATAATAGTTTAACTCTGTCTCATTTTTTGTAACATAGAAACTGATTTCTACTCTCGTTCGTAAAAAACACCATTATTATTATTAGTCTCGGAGCCTTTCATGAATTTAATGTAATTTGCAGGTATCAGTTCTTAGTACTTCTAGGCCTAGCGTCCATTGGTTTACTGCCACGCCGGATCCTTCGAAGTCCGTTTTTAAACCATTTGTATTCACCATTAATGCTGTCATATCAAAACATACTAAATGCCCTGAGGAAAAGGTAAGCTGAATTGTTTAAACACAATTTTTGGATTTTTAATATTATTCTCTTAGCAAAATGTGCCCCACACTTTGTACTCCTTGCATTCTGAGGCAATTAAGAAGGAAGGCAATCAGGTACAGAATTTGCTGCGAAGTATGGAAGCAGACTGTGTAAACGAGCTGGAGGGAGTTATTGAAAATTTAGGAGAAGATCTATCTGAGCTTGACGAGCTTCTTAAGGATTGTGTAGAAACCGAGGTCAAATTCTATCGCTAACTGGAGTGGTACTGCTAAGGAGTTGCAGTACTACAATACAAACGTTTCTTTAAAAAAATAAAAACAAATGAATGCACAAAAATTATAATACCAATTTATATACTTATCAATTGCCTAAGACTATTATAGTAGCATCTTTAACGTATATTGTTAGCTTCCAAGTATTGAATAATTTTGAGTCTGCTTTTTGAAGCAAAGCTGTATGTGATGTATTGGGTAGCTTAGTAAACCGTAGGCAGAAATATATTCACAGTTTTGAGAACCAACTACTACATAAATTCCAAAATGCGAACATTATATTTCTGCCTGGCTCATGAACTTAGTGATTTTTTTATTAGTGACATATTCATATAGTATTTACCAAATAATCAAGTCTGACATGCTTGAAGTGAGTGTTGAAATATTTAGTATCTCCGCAAAATGAAACCAAAAAGAATACATTCCTGTCTCAAAGCGCTTTGTAAAATCTTATTTTAATCTGTTTTACATTTTGTGATAGACAAGTTAGTATAGTAAAATACATATACCCATGGTAGCTTTAGAAGCTTTGAAGGTATTATTTATCTTAGAATAAGAATAGGTGTTTATCTTGATTTTTTATATTTTTTATTGTATCTCACTATCGATTTGTATTTTTTGCACTTCGCTAATAAATATTGCTAAAGCAAGATACTGTATTTTAGTTGAACCTGTACTCTTTAGATGTAACCACGGTGTAAAAAGAAGAGGTAATTAAACTGTCCATATTCAGAGGTTCCATTATTGCTAAAGTTACAAAGTTTTTATCATTACAAGCACTGAGCTTTAGTCTTTAAAAACGCTTTATATAATTGCAACCAACCTTACAGTATTTGAATAATTCCAGTTCAGAAATCATCATTAACATTTTCATGATGCATGTAATACAGATTAGGAATTTATTTAATATAATTTAGATTTAAGCACATAAGTTTACTAATGGAATGGCGTCGAAGAGAGAGACCCCAGAAACTGCTAGAGTGAAGGGCGGCAGGAAAGGGGGCGAAAGAATGGGATGGAGAAGTAAGAAGAGAAGAAGGGGAGGGGGGAAGAGGAAACAAAAAAGGAAGAACACAAGCAAATGGTGGTAAGGAAGGAGGAAAGGGGAAGGAGAAATGAAAAAAATGCAGTGGGAAAAGAAAAAAGGAGGTAGCATAAAGAAATAAAAATAGGAAAAGGGAAGGTGAAGAGAGGAAGGGGCTCACAGTTGCATTTTATAAAAGCGAGTACTGGTAGGTACAAAGGGTGCAAAACCATTTATATCCTTTGAGGACAGCAGGCGGCTTTGGGGTATGGCATGGGTGGCTTATGACATAACCATACAACAACGCAATCGTACTAATGCGCAACTGCGACAATTACGAGTCAGAAACTTCCCCTTCTCAAACGGTGCACTACATTCCACTCTTCGCGAGTAACCGGATTAATCAACAGAACGAGCAAATGATGGTAATTAGCAGAAAAAGCGCATGTTTGCAATATCGACTTAAAATTTCACCACTGGCCAGTTAACCAAGATATTGTGATCGCGTTTGTTTTATTCTTATCGAAATATAATTAACTATCATACAAGTAAAATTAGTCGGTCGTTTTTAGCGCCGCCTCTACGACAGCCGCAATGTCGGTAATTGTGTGGCCTTGAAAATTCGAAATATAATGTTTTGGACAGTGGCGTTTCTAAAAAGCCAGCCAGATTATACCCCCATGGATACCTGACGAACTTGCAAAAGCGGACCGCAACCCATTGAGAAGCAACGAACCGCAACCCTGTAACTATGTTTTTTCAGGCCGGGTTGGCACATACTATGTAGCATTGTGGTATTTGGAACACTCTATGCAATAGCGAAAATTCCATCACACATGTCATTTAGTTATGGAGTTAAAGCGTTCGAAGTACAAAACTGTCACAACGGCGGTCTACATAAGCCGATAAGATTCTACCCATCCGAATAGTAGTCATCCCCCAGATTTCCACAGCCTGTTTGATGGCAAATCAATCGTGAATAGATTATAATTTATCATAAATCTACGAAGTATGTCTTACACACTGTGCCGATCCGAACTTAGTGTATGTTCCTTGGTCTGAACCACGGAAAAATCTAAATTTAGGGTTCCCGAGCGCGGCGTTTAAAGATGGAAGCGCCAATTGATTCAGCGCCTTGGCACGTCCTGCCCCTACTGGTCTGCAAGGCACGTGCAACAAGAAGACTAAATACCACGCCCCCAAGCCGGCAAAAAATTCGTCGGTCAGTCTAGTTAAGGTCGAGGTTGAACACTACTCGTACAAACAAAATTTGCGGAACTTCTGAAAAACCACTCATAGTACATCTGTTTTGTTGTACAAATATTTAAGTGATGTGATATAAAAAAAGTAAGAGCAATATCAAAATTAGAAAAAGGTTGGTCATTAAGACACGTTGCTGTTGATTTATACACACAACTACACTTATATGAAATTACCCAGTATTTCTCACTAATAGTAAGAAATTTATGAAAACTTGTTATGCAGATAAGAGATAAAGGTTTTTGTTGGAAATAAAATAACTAATTGATAAAAGTTGATCACGTACACATTAACAAATTTTGTTATTTGTATCCAATTGTAAAATCGAAGTGTCAAAGTAAATTTAACTTGGTGTTCAAAAAAGGTAATATGCCCTACGTAGGTTTGTCAAATGTTCAGAGGGGAAGAATTGTTGCTCTTGTTGAGCAGGGAATGTCACAAAGGCAAATCACAGCAAAGGTGGGCGTCTCGGAGGGCATTGTTTCAAAATCCTATGCACGATTTTTAGAATTGGAAACGCTCAAGAACAGGCCTAGACAAAGACATTGTAGAGTAATTAGTGATTGGCAAGACCGGTTTTTAATTCAAACAGCTAGAAGATATCCAACCTCTTCTCACCCGGAGCTCCAAAGGCAACTTTTGCAGGCTACAGGTGTTGGTATTTCAGTTGAAACATTACGAAAGAGACTTCGTGCCCGAAATTTATTTGGCAGGAGACAGTTAAGGTTTCCCGAGTTATCCAGGCGGAACAAAATTGATGTTTGGAACACCGGAACTGGACAATTGAAGATTGGCAAAATATCCTTTTTTTCAGATGAAACCAGAATTGGTCTGAGATCAGATAACCGTCGAATTCGGGTTTTAAGAGGTCGAAGCAGACAAGCTAGACTGCAAACTGCCAGATCTGTTCCAAGATATAAAGGAGGAACTATAATGTTTTGGGAAGGTATTATGATGGGAGAAAAAACTCCTTTGCGTCCCTTACGGCAACAAAGTTTAATGGGTCGTCGGGTATGTCCATTTGGTGCTAGAACCCATAGTTAGACTGTGCAGAGGTGCAATGGGAAATATTTTCATTTTCATGCATAATAATGCCCCTCCACATACCAGCAGTGTTGCCACAGACTTTCTGAGAACAAAAGATGTCACTGTTCTGAGATGGCCTGCCTGCTCACCTGATACAAATCCCATTGAGCATGTGTGGTACTTCATTAAAAAAAGGATTAGAGCTCGAAGGGATAATCCAGGAAATCTAGATCAGCTAATTTAAGCTGTTCTAGAGGAACGGGCAAACTTACCTCAAGAACAAGTTGAAAATTTGATTAAAAGCATTCCCCGTCGGATTGTATTAGGGCTAGAGATGGCAACACTTACTGTTAATGTGAAAAAAAAAGTTTTCATTTTTCTTTAGTCAACTATTCCAATTCTTTAATTTTTACATTTTTATTGTGTTTTTGTTAATTTCAAGCATTTGTTACATTTTTTTTGTTAATAATTAAACTGGTTTAGTATAAACTGCCTTTCAATTTCCATCAACAAAATTGCAGTAGTACTTAACAAAATCGGAAATACTGGGTGATTCCATATAAGTTTGGGTGTGTGTATGTTAGTTATAGGTCCATCTCTAAAATTAAAAAAGATGGTAGCAACACGATCCTGCACGTCGTTTAAGATCTGGATCTCCAAAAGTATTTAGTGAAGAAGCTGCTGCATTGGTAAACTATATTACGCAAGCACCCATTTCCATAGCAGTGGTAGCGCGAGAGGAAACAGATTTTCCAGGTTCGGTTAGAACTGCATGTAGACATGTACGACAAACTGGTTTAATTAACAGCGTAGCTGCAAGAAAACAATTTTTAATTGAAGAGCATAAAGAAATTAAAGTAGGATTTGCACTTCAATATCCTCTGAATTTGTGATTTTTTGTCAGTTTGCCTAGAAAGATATAATTACAATATTTAAAACCAATAAAAAACGAGCGCTAGATTAATGTTGGTGTTTCCATTTTTTGTCCGCAATTGTACATACAAAAATGGAATACTGAAAAATAGTGAACATGAAGGTAGGAAATATGCTTTTATGAAGAAATATTTTTTTATTATCAAAATACATAATGATATGCAAACTAAAAGTAGTGATATTTTATCTAAAATCATATAATACACACAAAAGGCATTTATTAAAAAAATATACACTTAACACATACAACATAAGAAATTACATGAATTAGAACTAAACTACATATTAAATTTTTTATTTTTAAATTATTTCCAATCCGGGCAAACTTTCGTAGTGTTTAACCAAAATTAAACACACTCTTTTGTCAAATAATTCCATATCGCACATTTGATATCAGTTCAAATACATTCCTAGCTATAAACATTTGACTTGCGGGGAATTATTAAACAACCAGCAAATGTAAGTTTCCAAATGACAACCTCTAAAAACGAAGTCACAACACTATTAGAAAACAAATAATTTAAAAGAAATTATGGCAACATTTTTCTTACAATTACGATGAACGGTATTAAACTATTTACACAATATACAACTGTTTACAATCTATTAAATTATCACTCTCAAATATCTCTGTTAAACCTAATATTATGAGATCGCACATATTCTGGTGCAATATCATGGATCCATTTACTTTCAATGGTGGTCAGACTTCGCAAGTAACACTTGCTTGTCTGAACGACTTCTGTGAACAGCACAAAATGCGGCTGTTGCCCATGCAGGACTGAACTTGGGTGGATGGTGACTATTTGGCGTTTATCCAGCTGTAACATAAAAGCTCACATTGTATAGTAAAATCACATTATGCATTATAAATGGGTACTTTCAGATTCAAAATAACAGTGTCCACCAAGTTAGTATAGTTAATAATAGCATTGCATGTACATTTTCTAACTAGATTATTCACGAAAATGTAAAATAATAAGCTTTAACCATTACCGACATACTAGATTTGGCAATTGGCACTGGAGTCACTTGAAATTAAACCAAAATAAAACAACATATAATATAATAAATCACAGTTTTATCAATAGAGGTCTGTCAAGCAAAGGTTTAACAACTGATAGTTTCTGCGCAGGACGCCTGTACATTGTGTTTCTGTCAGTCTTCATGGAGCAACCAGTGTATAGTAATTTTGGGGTATATTTAGGAAAACTGGAACACAAACTTATAAAATGTTGCAAAATGCGTAGAGTGAAGACACCTTAAGCCTTACTTCTGTGTTTGAATGGTTTAAATTAAACGATTCACGAATGGACGTGAGGACGCTCAATATAAAGCTAGAACCAGGCTTTGATTGGTCTCTCAAAATTCAGTTTAGGTCGCATAAGTTGGGTGACATTGAGTCAAAAGCTAGTCCAAATGACCTTCCCCATGATGGCAGATGAGTTGAACCTCAATGGAAATTCAATTCGACAATTTTCAAGAACATATGGAAAAGAGGACAGTTTGTGTAAGTTCATCCCACACAGTCTTATGGATGGTATCAGCAGACTTTTTTCTTCTTTCTAAACTGAAAACTATTTTCGAAAGGGAATGATTTCAGGATGTAGAAGAAATTAAGAAAAATGTAACTGCCTAACTGAAACTTTTAGAATTTAGCAATAAGTGTATTAAAGTGAATGGAGTGTACTTTGAATAAATATCAACTGTTCTTCAATTTATTTAAATTGGTTTTCTTTTACATATACAGGGTGTCCCATGACGTGAAGTCACTACTTCACCTACGTGTAGGGGAGGTCGAAAGAAGTCGAATCATTTTCTCTAAACCAACAATTAGAAAAGTTATGGCTTGTTTCAGTTAAATACTGAAGCAGCCGAAACAATGTAATGTTTCCGGACGAGGCGACAGCCGAGTCCGTAATATGAAGATGAGTTCGCTAAAGCCATTTGCGTACATGTTGCATACAACGTTTTTTTGCATTAGCGCTCAAAAAGAGTTTTTGCATTATAATATCAATTTTCAATTGCCGTCAATACGGTAGTGTATTTATTAGAAGGCCGTGTGCGAAAATGTTCATGGCAACCGATTGTTTATCAACGACGCGTTTGTCAAATCAAATACTCAAAATATTGGCGTTTGTTGGTGATGGTCCTAAAATATGTAAGTGTAAAAAAGGGTATCTTGAAGTAATCTTGTGGTGTCTGTAGTGTATAATGAGTGCGTACCAGAATCAATTGCCGAAAGAGCAAAGAACATTGTGTTAGATTTGCTGCCGAAAAAAACTCGTTGCCAATATGAGAAGGAATATGAGCTATTTCAAGAATGGAATAAGAAAAACGGCATTACCGCAATAGAGGAGGATGTAATGCTGACTTATTTAATTATAAGTTTTCTGAATAACCAAATTTGAATCCGCTAAAGCGTTGACATGGCGACTTTAAGTACTAGGCCGCTGAAATAGCATTTTGCGAACTCAAGACGGTTTCCAAAGTTACCATTTTGGAAAGCGAATACAAAAAATGATATTAAGTGGTATTTGATATAAACTGTCTACGTTACTATGGAAATGATATTATTTACTTGTATGTCAAACAGTAAAGAACCTTAAAGTTGATTTCTCTGCTTGCGCTTATTAACATGATAATGTTTACTTTTACAACGCGAGAGTACGCCGATATCCATTACATATACGGTTTTTGTGATGGAAACTCAGTAGAAGCTGCTCGAGAATATGGGTTGAGATTTTCAAATCGGCGACTACCAGACCGACGAGTTTTCCAACGAGTGCACAACCACCTACGTGAACACGGAGCTTTTCCGAAACCGTCACCTAAGCGTCCAATACAGCAAGTACTAGACAATGAGGACAACATAATACGAGAAATTGATAATAATCCCAGCATCTATGTTTGTCATGTAGCTGCACAAGTTAATGTACCACGAATGCAAGTTGGGAGAACATTAAAACATCATGGTTTATATCCATTTCATATCCAGCCTGTTCAAGGCTTCTTACCTACAGATTTCGCTAGTCGTATGGAATTATGCCGCTGGATCATTCAAAATCGAAACCTACGTAATAGAATATTAGTCACGGATGAGGCAACATCATTTGGGAAGATTGCTAGATGATGTCCCTCTGGCGATCAAACATGGAATGTGATACCAGCATACCAGCACGATGATGCCCCTGGGCACTTTGCGTTACGTGTAAAACATTTTTTAAATCAATGGTTTGAAGGGCGTGTAATTGGTAGATGAGAACAGCACCCCTGGCCCGCAAGATCTCCGGATTTAACTTGTTTAGATTATTATTTGTGGGGCCATATGAAAGATATGGTATACTAAACACCATCAGAGACTGTAGAAGATCTTAAGAGACGCAGTTTTGAAGCAGCAGAACTATTTCGGAATAACAACGATGTGCTACGTTGGGCAAGCAGATCTCTCTTAAAAAGAGCCAGAATGTGTCTCGAGAGCAACGGTGGCCATTTTGAACAATCATTATAGCGAATTTAAACTTAAATAAAAATAAATATTGGCTTTTCTGAAATTGTAATTATTTAATAAATAATACTTTAACACTTTATTTTGAAAAGTCCTCACATACGGAACAAAGACGTGGTCATTCAATAAGAGCATTATAGATAGATTACAAAAAACAAAGAGCAATGGAAAGAAGAATGCTGGACGTAATGCTACAGGATCGCATAACCAACATGGAAATCAGAAGGAAATCCAAAGTAACAGTCATACAACGTATATGCATGCTGAGATGGAACTGGGCGGGACATATACGAAAAACAAGAGACAACAGATGGACTCACCGAGTAATACAATGGGACCGCGAAAATAAGAGGAGCAGAGGCAGACCGCAGACAAGGTGGACGGACGATGTAAAAAGAATAGCTGGTTATGATTGGTTATAGGAGACTAACGATAGAAACCGATGGAAGACATTAGGGGAGGCTAACATCCGACTGTGGATGGAATGAGCTAATGATGATGATGATTTGAAAACAGTTTACTTTAGGGCATAACTTTATTAGAATTTATAACTATATTTGGCCTAAACATTACGTACACGAAGTAGTGACCTAACTTCGTGGGGCACCCTGTATAGTCCATACATAATACAATATATTGTCAAACCCTGCACGTCAGTTTTATGACCTACTTTATTAATAAATTGCATAGACAACCTATATTTTTATGAATCATAATCAATATTCGTATATTTAATTTATAAAATGGAATGCATAGCATTCATTGTTGATCCGTTGAAGTAAATCATTTAGGTATTCTTGCTGAGTACTATAAATTTTACTTTTTATGTGGCCCCACAGAAAGAAGTCTAAAGGGCTTAAACCTGGTGACCTTGCAGGCCACTCCACTGCTCCTCTTCGGCCAATCCATCTACCAGGAAATGTTTGATCCAGATACTGACGAACAGCAAGGGCATATTGTGGAGGACTTATTGAAACATCAACTCATTCACATTGGAACAATCATTTTGTTCCATAATTTCAATTGTTGCTCGATCAATCATGATCTCGTATTAAATCCAAATACATTTCTCCTGCTAGATTTCCTGGTAGAAAAAAAGACCAACAACGCAAGCGCCATAAATTTCAGCCCACACGTTTAATTTTTGAGGATTTTGAATGTGAACTTCATGGAATATGTGTGGGTTTTCATCGGCCCAATAACGACAATTATGGCGATTAACAATCCCGTTCACAAAAAACAAACGTACATCCGAAAAACAAATGTTAAAAAGCAAATATGGTTTATTAATTATCCGTTCACTCATACTCTCGCAAAAATCCAAACGTCTGTCAAAGTCATCTTCGTTTAATTCTTGGACAAGGTGGATTTTATACAGATGGAATTTATGCGCTTTTAAAATTCTTTAAATGTTAGCACGGGATATGCCAGCAATTGTTGTCACCTTACGGGTACGTGAAATAGGATCGAGATGGACGTGACCCAAAAGTGCAACTTCCATAGCTTCATCTCCTACTATTCGATTTTCAGCTTCTACGATTCGCTTTCGATTTGCCACCGTTTCCGTCTCCGGATATTTGACTACTAGCTCAAGAACGTACTTTTGATTAACATGGTTATTAGGATTTTGTTCATTACATAACTCAGCTGTAATATTAGCGGATCTACCGTTTTCATAATAAAGTTAAATTATTAATACCCTTCCGCAGTAGAATAAACAATTTTGTAACAAAAATAAACAACAACAAAAATCCAAAACACAACCAACAATTCTCGACTAAATTCGATGATGGTCACTGCCAAAAAATACTAATCAATAATAATTTTTTTCTACAACTACTGACAACAAAACATGACATTTTTTATTTGCCATGAATACTCCATGAATAGGTAGATAGCTAGATTTTTCGATTATTTTTTTGACTGATCCGAATTTGAAAAACTAGGAAGCGTAGAAACGAGAGTTTAATGCCCTTTCAGTTAATGTATAGCTCGACCCCTTTCCCATTTAAAATTTTAGGGATGAAGCTCATCACACCTTGGAGGTTGAAGTGGCAAAAAGTTTCCCGCTCAAAACAAAAATTGACAGGTCCTAGCGATTTTTTAATAAATGACGATAAATATGAAAAATCGGGTCTGTTTCGCTTTCATTGGCCCACCCTGTATAAATTAACAAGAAAACATATTTAACTCAAAAATGACAAGACATAGATTTATCGGGATTTGCATGTCTGTTCCTCAAGTGTACTCAGTTATAATTTTATAAATATTACATGTCGTTGTTGAATGTGTAAGCACCCTAATGCAGTAATATAGTTGGGGAGTTCCGGTTAGAACACCCTATAGAAAAGCATTTTAGACTTACCGTAATATACTGTTTGTCCCTGTGTAGCTCTGCCACATTCATAAATAATCCAGCCAGAAGGCATTTTCGAACTTGTTCCATTTGATTACCACAGGAAGAAAGAGGAATCTCACACCTTTGACAGACCTCCAGCAACTGTGAGCGTACTTTTGACGCATACTGTATATTTCGCAAATTAACATAATGCTCATGACACCAAGACCGCTGGGAGTTTGTTCCAAGGTTGTTAAACTGACGGAATGCATTCAGTAAAGTGATGTGATCACCGTATGGAGAAGCAAACTTCTGCCTTGATGTGCAAGCTTGTTCTCGTTTGCTAGGTGGGTTCAGGAATATAGATTCACCACTCAAAACAGCTACTATTGTTAGCACCTCTTCAAGACACTCATATTCTTCAGCAGCAAGGAGGATTTTGCTAAATCTTGGATCTAAAGGAAACTGTACCATTTTTCTACCGAGTAGGGTTAAGCTTTTGCTGTCCACACTTTCGACAGCACCCAACATTTTGAGCTGCTCAAAAGCTGCCAAAATCGACTCTTTTGGTGGCTTGTCCATGAAATCAAAATATACAGCATGTATACCTAATGCAAGCAGTTGTATCACTACGATTGCTAAATTTGCCCGCTGAATTTCGGGTGTTGTACTCTTTTGCATCAGTTCATATTGTGCACGGGTGTAAATGCGATAGCAATCGCCTTCTGATTCACGTCCAGCTCGTCCTGTTCTCTGCCAAGATTGCTCCTGTGATATACGCTGGACTTTTAACATATCCAAACCAGTAGCAGGGTGATAAGTACTAAAAAATAAAAATAGTTTATATGAAATTGACTTAAAAATGTATGCATAAATATAACTAAATTGGAACACACTAATGGAGTCTTCGGCCATGTTTCCAAGTTTAATTTTCCTTTATCGAATGAAAAATATAAGAGCGAAATTTTAGCATTTTAAAAAATACCAATTCAAGTCCGAAATTATAAAATATTCAGCAGTGTTGGTTTAAACATTACTTAATTTGTGTGACGTCATAATCCATTTTTTAAAACTAGTTTTATTTAATGTTTAAGCATAGTGTATGATTTTTTGGTAAGTTTCGAGGTTTATTATGCAATATGCATCCTTTCCTAGTTTAATATTCTTGCATGTAGTTGTATTTTTATGGTTCACAATTAACAATTCTGTTAGAAGGAACAGTTAAATGTTAAACAATCCTCATTGCCACTTTAAGCAGATACCAACTAACCAACTTAATGTTACTTAACAATGACTTACAAAATCTAGCATTGCAATTTTACTTTCTTAAGCATGACCTTAAAGTGACAGAAGGGGGACAACAAATACAGATCACTAGAACATTACCACTTACTAACAATTATATTTCAATAGTTCAATAGGACGGGTGTATGCTAAAATAATATGTCAAAGAATAAACGCAAACCTCAGTGAGGAAAAGAGCACGGCAGATTCCGAGCCGGACGGTCATGCACGGACAATATTTTTACCCTACGACAACTTAGAGAAAAGGCTTGCGTGTGGACTGCAGACACATCCGCAATTTAGCGACCTACACAAAGCATACGATAGTGTACCCTTAAAAAAAGTTTGGAGCACAATGCACAACGCAAATATAAACATAACCTATATTGAAGCAGTAAAAAGCCTGTATACAGATAGTACTAGTCAAGTCAAAGTAGGAACGACACTGTCAGAAAAATTCCCTATAACAAAGGGCCTGAGACAAGGGTGCTGTTTAGCCCCTACCCTATTTAAGATATATTTACAAACTGCTCTAACACAGTGGAAGCGACACTGTAGAAACATGGGCATACAAATTCAGAATGACTACCTTTACTCACTGAACTTTGCAGATGATCACGTGCTGTTCGCGGAGGACAGCATAGATATGAATTATATGCTCAGAAATTTAAAAACGGAGTATACGAGATGGGGCCTGCAGATAACACAGAAAAAACACAGTACATGGTAGTAGGAGGAGAAGGACATGATCTTGATCTAGGAGATAGAAATAGAAATTTAAATATTTGGGAACAAGCTACACATGTACCGGCGGTAGCGGTGAAGAAATCAAAAACAGATTGACGCAGACAAAAATAACAATTAGACAATTACATCCGATAATATGGTCTAACAATATATCTACCAAAACAAAGAAAATGATATATGACGTGATTGTACAGAGTATAGCAACGTATGGGTGTGAAGCATGGGAAATAACGAAAAGAAACATGGAAACAATAAAAACTACAGAAATGATGTACTGGAGGCGTAGTTGTGGTCTAACGAAACTGGACCGAATCCCAAATACAGAGATAAAAAGAAGGATGGGCGTAGAACGAACAATTATGGATAGTATAGAAGAGAAACGACTTAAGTGGTACGGACATGTCCAAAGGATGGAAGAGGAGAGATGGCCACAAAAAATTCTTAAATGGAGACCACCTCAAAAAAGAAAACGAGGAAGACCGCGTCGAACCTGGATTGAGGGCATACCAGAAGCCATGACTGCAAGACATATGGAAGAAGAAGACTGGAGGGATAGAGATAAGTGGAAAAGGGGTTGCGAGAGACGTCCTGTGTGATGTACAATTATTATATATGCCATATATTGAGTATATAATGTAAACTCGCAAATATAAAAAAAAACAATTATATTAATTTCATTGATACAATTTTTAAACAGTTTAGACGCATAAACAGCAGACGATATACTCGCTATCTATACTTGGAAGGTGTTTAAATGTACTACAATATAACAAATTTTGACTGGGGTTACACAAGATATTCCTCTTAGACCACTATTGTTTTATTGTTACATGGGTATTCTGCTGCAATACTGTAAACTTTGTTTGTGATACAGAATAGAATATAATTTATTAGTCTATACTTTTTTTTATAATTTAATATAATATCTTATCACTCTAGATAAAATATTATAATTTCAAAACGTGGTTAATGCAATGAAACAATATAAGTACATACGCTTGAAATGCCTATTACAAAGCTTTAAAAAAAACTTGCATTTTTCAGTGGCGGCTTGTACTAAAGGGCACAAGGGCACGTGCCCACACAACCACCAAGATAAACACAGAAAGAAATTCGCATGTAATTCAGTGCATTATTTTAACGATGGTATCAAATTTTCCTTTCGCACCAAAGGCGCGGCGAACACGCTCAAAACTATGTTCCGGGGAACGCTCTGATTTGTACCTATTTAGAGAATGATTCGGTTGCCTATCGGTTACCTTCACTATACGCGATATACCAGGCGAATGGGGCACCGAGCACATTGTTCCCGTTTGCAGTCAACGTTTGAATTTGCACTTTGGAGCGCTGTTTTCGTGCAATCGCGCGTTTGAATTCAAAGACGAAAGTGACGTTTTTTCAATGATGGAAGTTAATTGTGCGCAAAAAGATCGACTGAACGCATTGGCGGTCCTATCAATAGAAAAGAAGTTCGTCCAGTCTATCCCGGATTTTGACAACAAAGTCATAGAGGTCTTTTCCAGCATGAAAAATAGGAGATTGGATTTTATGTACAAAAAATAGGTAAGTTTTTTCTTGTGCCCACCCTCTTTCTTAACTCACGAACCGCCACTGGCATTTTTAGGTATTAAATGTGCAAATCTATAACAAATATAAAGCCACTTTCAATCTCCACATTCATTCCGCATAAATCCTAACCATTTTTCATTATAAACAATTTATTTTCAACCTTTGCGTTTATTTTGGGTCAATACATATTTTTTAATAAATAGTGTTACTCAAGGATCATAATTATTTCAAATGTGCCATTTGCCGTAAGAATATAATCTCATAAACAGGGTGCGTATCATCAATGTAATATGATTATGTAAAAAATATGTCAAAAATAATTTACTCTAGGGTGAAGGATTTCAATCTAAAATATTTAAATACTGTCTATAAATTTCTCTTATGGCAAACGATAATGTTAGACTACAATTATACAAAAAACATATTTAAAAAAATCAGTTTGTCAGGTGTGGGGGTTCGAACCCACGCTCCCTTTAGGGAACCACAGCTTAAATCTGGCGCCTTAGACCGCTCGGCCAACCTGACACTTTTAATTTCAGTAGTAACATCCTAATATAACATTTTTAGATTTCTAAATATGGTGCAATAATGTGCAACATCACATACACAACATTCTAATAGTCAGATGTAGGCAACCATTCAAACACTTTCAACAGAATCCTAGCAGAATTTACTTCTATAAGTGAAATATGTTAAATTAACTATAAAGTTTATTCTTTGCATTTATTTTCGTTCAAGATGTGTTTTAAGGGAGTACCACTATATAATGAGTTTCATACGAATGTTTATACTATAATAAAAAAAATTTAATTTTTTCAGAAGTGAGGTTCGATCCCATTTTCATTGTAAACATTTAAATACTGACATAAATCTCTCATATTTATGATTTCTACACTACCTTGTAATAAATATTTCAATAATAGTTTTATGTTACCTGTAAAGTTTAAACCCATTTACATTGTAATTACTTTTCTTTATTTCTCATACTGCTATTGTATTATACAAAGAATATGTAAAAAATTATATTGTCAGGTGTGGGGTTCGAACCCACGCTCCCTTTAGGGAACCAGAGCTTAAATCTGGCGCCTTCGACCGCTCGGCCAACGTGACCTTTTGTAATAAAGCAGTAACATCCTAATATCAAACTTTACTATTTCAAAATATGGTGCAATAATATGTAACATCATACTAATAGTATGCTTGGAAAACCGCGTCCTAGATCTCGCTCTTTCAAAGCAAGCAAGCAAGCAAGCAAGGTATAGGCAACCGTTTAAACATTTTCAACAGAATACTAGAATAAATTAATTGAGAAAGTGAAAGATGTTAAATTAACTATACAATTTTTAGAGAAGTGCTGTGGACGCACCACCGACTACCGAGCAGACGGTGGTCCAGGAGCAGCAGGCATCCCGCTGGACCATACACGCACGGCGCGTCTCCTGATAGTTACATGTATTCGCGGAGTTCATATAGTCTTTCTTACTGTGAATAGATACGTATACGATTCCTTTTCCTCCCCATACGACTACAGTACCACCATATCATGAGTTTCATATGAGTGTTTACAAAATAATAATAAAAAATGAAAAGGTAATAATTTCGTCAGGCGTGAGGTTCAACCACATTTTCATTGTAAACGTTTAAATAATAATGTAGTGTTAGACCACAATTATACAAAAAAAATATATATAAAAAAAATAAGTTTGTCAGGTGTGGGGTTCGAACCCACGCTCCCTTTAGGGAACCAGAGCTTAAATCTGGCGCCTTAGACCGCTCGGCCAACCTGACACTTTCAAACAGAGTAGTAACATCCTAATATTACATATTTTGATTTCTAAATATGGTGCAATAATGTGCAACATCATATACACAACATTCTAATAGTGAGATGTAGGCAACCATTCAAACACTTTCAACACAATCCTAACAGAATTTACTTATACAAGTGCAATATATTAAATTAACTACAAAAGTTTATTCTTTGCATTTATTTTCGTTCGAGATGGTTTTTTAAGGGAATACCACAATATCGTGAGTTTCATATGAAAGTTTTACACACTAACATACAACAGAACAGCATACTAGTACACAATTTACTTAACAATGTGAGAGTGAAATTAAATATAAAATTGTATTGTTTATATTTCTCTTATACATGTATTTATTATTAATTAGATTCAAATTGCGGGTGTTTCAAATTATATAAATAAAAAAAAATATTTAAAGTTAACTAAACTAGTACTAGGTATCCATGACCTGTAGACTACAACTAAGCACATCCATAAATGTATTACTCTTTTTGGGTTTGCATTTAGAACCAAATTTTTGAAATTTACAATTAATATTCATTGTTTTTAGTTGTTAAAGTTATGGTTAGCCACTATTAATTTGGTTCATTTTTAAACGTATTTCTTATTTTTATGGAAAATTGTTGTCATATTTACAACAGTTTAATTTTACATGGCAAGTCCTATTTCGAAAAACTAAACAAACACAGAGTCAATATAATAATAAAAAACATCAAAAGATCATTTTCTATCGTGAAAAATAAATTTAAAAAAATCAGACTGTCAGGTGTGGGGTTCGAACCCACGCTCCCTTTAGGGAACCAGAGCTTAAATCTGGCGCCTTAGACCGCTCGGCCAACCTGACACATGATATTAAACTCCTTCTTGTCCCTATATGAGGTTTATTGATTTCATAACATTGTGCAATTTTATGCAATACATTTCAAATGCAAAGATATGCAACACTCCATACGTCAAAACATTATTTCCGAGTTATACTGGTAGACTCTCAGTTTTTACATTTTTCTTACTTCCAGGGTGAAAAAATTTAACCACATACAGCTGTGCTTATTTAACACCTAAATCACCTAGTCAATTTTTGTTAAATTTGCCACCGTTGTGGAGACTACAGGTTTTGAAGTTTTTTACATCAATTCATTAAAATGTTAATATCTTTTTGTTTCTTTTCTGACTGTGATAAACTTCGCTGTTTTGGAAAGCTAACAGTCCAAGCTTAATTTCCAGTAGGGAAAAATGAACGACTGAGTGTAAAAAGTGGATGAAATCTGACCCAGAAGTGAAAAGTTGGTTAAAAAATGTGTAAATTAGGGTGTTATGTTACCTAGGTTTTTTTTTTGCAGCCTCTAAACTAGTATCGTTTTCCGAAAAATAGGTCTGTATAATATTTTGGGAAAGTTATTATTTAAAGAGCATACCTGGATCGGGTTGAGAGCAATAATAATTAATAATTTAAAGTTATCTAAACAATATCCAATAAAAATGACAATTTAATTACATACACTTAATTTCCAAATTTTGAAACCAAATTCGCTTCTGGGTCAGATTTCATCCCCTTTTCACACTAATTGTACATTTTTCTTGACTGGCAATTAAGATTGTACTGTTGGCTTCCCAAAACAACGAAGTTTATCAAAATAGGACAAGAAACAAAAAAGCTATTTACATTTTAGTGAATTGATGTAAAAAAAACTTTGTAGCCCTATACACACATTGCAGAACCGAATTAAAAAAAAATCTAGGTAATTTAGGAGTTAAATTGCCTCAGTTATAAGTGATTAAAGTTTTTCGCATATGTTATCAACTTCATTTGCCTTTCATACCCAACATGGGAGTATTTTCAGAACATTATGAAATTTTATGTAAGCATGTACTTCCAATTTATTATCAGAGCGAATAAATGTTACACAAGGTCAGAAATTTGTTCTTAAAGATGTAGATATGAAGGTGAGTTGTTATTACTACAATCATATTAATATTTATATAAAATTTGTGACTTTTCATGACCTTGTGAGTGTTTTATTTTTGATAGTAGAACATTTTAAGGATATTTATCCACATCATGTTAAATCAAAGAATATAGGACAAGCCCATTACTTTAAAATGTCTACATAATTTTGCTAGATTGCTGGTGGTTGTTACTGTTGATAACCTTGTAAAATATTTTATACATAGACTAGTACGTACATGGATTCTAATCAGAATACAAAAAACTACTATTTATATCAAAAACACAAGCAATTATTATCAAAGCTTAAAATAAAATTGATAGATATAGATACAAAGGTACTTCCAAAAATAGACTATGTACAGGTAAATGTACTTATATTATGAAGACATTTTGCTACAGAAAATATTCAAATGTACATTCCAACAGTAATTGTAAAGTATCTAATTTTTTTGATGATCTAAAATGTATATTTGTGTTTAGTGCAAAGTGTATGAGAAATGGAATTTTATTAGGTACTTTTATGACCCTGTAATAATTTTATGACTTTTACAATTCAATATTAATTGCATGAGCTTTTATAACAACTGTACCTATGTTACCTATATACCTTTGGGAGCCTTGCCTTCTTTATACTTTCTCAAATCATTATGACAAAATAGGATAAGCTTCATAAATATTAAACACCAAGTGAATCAAACATACGTTTACTCACGAAAAGATGTTGAGATCACGAGCACGCAGTGCGAGTGAGATCATTTCTTTGAGTGAATAAATATGTTTGATTCACATGGTGTTTATATGTTTTTATTCCATTTTGACGGATTTTATGAATAAAATTCAAATTGGAATTAAAAAAAATTCAATTGAGAAATCGTGTAGACTGCGAAACTAATTTTCACACCTTAACAACCAGTTGTTTACATTGTTCTAAAGTTGTGACGTTTTCGGATTTTGTGTGTTTGCGAGACAAAAATGTCTGGAATTTTAGAAATCAAGACGAAAACGAAGTTATTGTACCCTCAGCAGTCTTGGACGAAGCTTTGGAAGCTATGAATAAAGTGGTGCCAGCAAAATCCAAGCATTCATATGAAAAAGAGTATACGAATTTCTGTGAGTAGAGGAAGGGAAAACATGCAAAAGGAGTAAACGAAAAAATTATTTTGGCTTATATTTCGGAACGGTCTAAAAATGCTAAATCTTCATCACTGTGGTCGTATTATTCCCAACTGAAGAAAATGTTATCTGTGAAGGAAAATATTGATATAAGCAGGTTTGTGATATCGCAATGATTATTATTTATGAAGTTTAAACTATTCATTGTTACAGATTTCATCAAGTGTCAGCTTTCCTAAAACAACAGTCTGTAGGGCACAGGCCAAAGAAATCCAAAGTGTTCACACTCGAAGAAATGGAGAGGTTCTTAGATAATGCTTCTGATGATGAATATTTATTGCAAAAAGTAATTTTTATTGTGGGAATGAATGTAGAATTGGTCAACTGGTGGCCATGTCAGTCGATGATGTAGAAGACAGGGGTAGCGTACTTGTAGTTCAAATTCCGGACACGAAGACTCATAAACCCAGAACATTTACCATCATCAATGGAAGTAACCCTGTTTCTGCTATTGACGTTTTTCGAAAGTACAGAAAATTACGGCCTGAAAAGATATCACATAAACGATTGTTCATCAATTACAAGAACAAAAAATGCACGGTACAACCCGTAGGAGTGAACACTTTTTCAACAATTCCTAGAAAAATTGCACAATTTCTAGGCCTTTCAAATCCACTAGAATACACGGGTCATAGTTTTAGGCGTTCAAGTGCAACTCTACTAGCAGACTCTGGGGCAGATTTAGCAGTTGTAAAGAGACACGGCGGTTGGCGTTCGAATAGTGTCGTCGAAGGATACATAGAGGATTCTCTGAACAATAAAATCGAAATTTCGAGAAGAATCATTGAGCAATCATCAACAATCATTAATAATAGATCTGCCTTGAATTCCGCAGCAAGCTCCTCTGCATCAAATTCCGTGTCAAACCAAGAAACTAATCAAGACATTAATTTGCCTCTTCATCCACAATTTGATGTAAAATTTAGTAATTTGAATAATTGTAACGTAAGAATAGTGTTATTGATAATTATTTAAATAGGTACGGTAATATTTTTAAGAAGTTTTAGTTTAGATGTAAATCAATTTATTGTGTTTTTCTGTAGGTTAAGTTGTATATTTCTTTTGTAAATAAATTTTTTTACTCAATTTTTCTTTCTTTGCCTATTAAAAAAGAATATAAACAAATACCAAACTACAGTTGAATTCAAATTTGCCGCTACGTACAAATAGTTCATTCCATAGTTCATAGAGGCGCTTCAGGCTTATAAGTAGTCAGAATTATTTCCACGTGGTGTCGCTTCTTCTTGTGTGTGTTCTGTGTCTAGTAGCTTGGATACTTCGCGACATGCGTGCGCCCTCTGGCGTAACTTCTAGATGTTAAAAACCCCGGTTGAAAACCGTTTTTCAAGAAATCTATGCTTTCTCTCTTATTCAAATTATAGCTACATAAGTTATTAACAATCACAATTCATATTGCATCAAAATAGACTACTTAAAATGGTACAAGATATATTACGTATTTATGTAAATTCAATGGCTATCTATTGTAAATAATAATAATTCTACTTACTCGGGATTACGGATAACCTCCTTAACAATATTGTAGACTACTTCTGGTGTTGCTTCAAAGTAGTTAATTGTTCTTCCTAATTTTCTGGCTTGGATTTTACCCATATTTCCATGTTGGTCTAGGAAGAATGGCATACCAACTACTGGTACCCCGTGATATATTGCCTCTTGAGTACTCAAAGCACCTCCATGTGTTACAAACAGTTTTACATTGGGATGTGCTGATAACAAAAACAGAATTTAATTGTTGAATGTTTTAAAATTGGGCTTTATTTATACATAGATATATATATATACCTAATACGTCATTTTGCGGCAACCATTCTTTTAGTATCACGTTATTGGGTAGACTTGATAAACCAATCTTGGGTGATTTCATTAGAATGACTTGGGGCAGTCTTTGAAATGCCTCGAAAAAAGCTTGTTTCTGCTTTTTCTCAAAATTGTTCCAATTTAAATTAGTTCCAAATACAACTAATATAACTCCAGCTTCAGCTTTGTCTAAGATTAGCTGTAAGTCCTGCAAATCGGTTTAATCTTTAATTTGAATCACATGCTCTATGACGGAAGATCATTAAGCATTACTCCTTTTCAACCAAATCTATTAGATTAAATCTAAAATCAACAGTAAGATGAAGACGTAGTAAGCTATTGCCTATTTATTTCAATTGTTGTCATAATTACCTTAGGAAGTTTCTTCGTTGGATTAATATGAATTCCAGCAACTGATATAATGTTTGGAGGCAAGGACTCGGCAAAGTTCATAATTGGATCTGTGTTAGCCAACAAGAAACTGAAATTTCGTTCGACTTCATCGATCAGACGAATATTATTTCCAAAAAAGCTTCTGGAAATTTCTTGTTCTCGTGCGATGAGGTAATACCTTCTAGATAAGTTCATCACATGCACGCACACAAAATTTTTCAGACGATCATAAAAGGTCATTCTGTCTGTCGAAGCCGTCTGGTAGTACGGTATGTAAGAATGAATATGACTTCCAAAGACGTATGCCATGAATGGTTGAAGGCCAAATGGGGATGTAGCGATAACTGGCGGATTTCCAAACTGGTCAATTAAGGGATAGAGACATCTACCTCCGTTGAAATCCCAAATGATTAAATCAAACTTATAGTTCTCTGGATAATTGAAAAGCGTTTTAAAACCATTTGTCTCTAAGTCGTATTTGCATAGCATTTCATCCCAATCCCAAAGAATTTTAAGCGATTTTAACGGACCATTGTAAACTGCGTCTTCCAGCACAAAATCTTTGTGAATTTTATCATATACTCCTTGAAATAAAAAGTACAATTAGCGGTTTAACCGAAAACATGAAATTTCTATGATATTTATTAAAAAAAAAAAACGATATGTCATGCCTTAAATACTGTAGTGTCATGGAAAAGCTGAAAAGTTGAGCGATATATAATTAATAAATGTTACTATTAAAATTAGAAAGCGCTACTCCAGAAGTCGGCAATCCCCGCCTTTTGTTCTAAATCGCCCTGCTCAACTTTCTTAAGCTCTCACCATATGCGTTTGCGTTAATTGTTGTACCACGTTTCAACAAAACATCCTTTCCTATCGCGAAAAATAGTAGCCATATGATGTTTTGGTTATCTAACGTTCGCTTGATCTTTTTGGTTTTGGGCGAATTAACATGTTTCTACTGCATTGGTTGATGCTTGGTTTTAACATTTATGTGAGAAATCCAAGTTTCGTCACCAGTCATAATGTGATTCAGGTACTCATCGCAATCACTTTCATTGTGATGCAGAAAGATTTGTGCAGAGGCCATTCGGTGGTTCTTGTGAATGTCCGCCCACTTTTTCTGACACCCACCTCGCAAAGCTTGTGGTACTGTAGCCGGTTCGTGATAATTCCTCACAGTACCGTAGGTGAAATTTGAGAACAACTTGCGGCTATTTCCAATATCGTAACATACCGTTCTTCAAAAATTATGCCTAGACCATAAACATTTCATTTTTTGCATAGTGAAAACGAATCGCAGCGCGTAGTTGAATCATAGCATTCATTTTGTGATGCACTGAACCACCGTAAAGTGAAGTGTGGCTAGCTCAACAACTACCGAAGTATCCCCACAATGCACTAAATTGATTACGCTCCTTATTAGGCGTGAATATTTAAATAATCCTTAGTTTCCGAATACGCCTCGTATATTTTTCAAACATTGCTCATAAATTATTTTATGTTCGACTCAATCATAATAGGTTGATCTATGACACTGTTGAGAATCCATAATCTGTCACTTTATTGGACTAGTCCATAATGATAAAGTAATTTGGACTCCTGTCAGTATCAAATTATTTGAAAATTAAACTTCAAAATAACGATTTATTTTAAACAAGAAATACACAAAACGTAATTTTTTCATTTTATAGATCCATTTTTAAACTACCAGAACCAATTAATAATTATTTAATCGACGCTTTCTGACACATTTACAAATTTCAAACATCTACGTATCTATGACAACGCAGAAGGCACACTATATAATATTTTCTATTGCAAATTTCACTAAATAAAATATATTTTCCTATACATTTTTTGAATCGAACATAAAGCTAAGTATGTTACTCGTACATAATCAGACTTAATTAACTCGTCTTTATTATTGGCCTCGCGCGCAAGCGCGCTCTGCCAATAAACTCGACTCGTCCAATAAAGTCTTAGATTATGTACTCATTACATAAATAGCTATTCAAATATAATAGATAGGTTTGTTATACTGGGTTGATTATAAACATGTAGGTACGAGAAACTTTAACCACCTGTAGTTTATATGACCTCTACATCAGCTAGCATTTGTTTTTAATTCGACACCGTTTCGGATGTGCCGGGCGTCAATGTTTTTTTTACATCAGTTCACTAAAATATACCTACATAACTTTTTAGTTTCTAGTCCAATTTTGATAAACTTTGTTGTCGGTCCAAGCTTTGTTTCCAGTCAACAAAAATGTACAGTATGTGGGAAAAGTGGATGAAACCTGATCCGGAAGGGAAAAATTACATTTATAAATTTGTCAATTAGGTTGTACTTTGGAAACAAAATTTTTCACTTCTCGGTCAGATTTTATCCAGTTTTTACACCAAACCTTGAACCGCCATACATATGCAACGGCGTCGAATTAAATTGGGTTAAATTGGGTGGTTAAATAACAGCTATACGTAGATTAAGTTTTTCATACATTTTTAGAATTACCATGTACAGCATCATCATGTGATTTTGTAACAAGCACATAGGCTACACCTCCCACATGCGCATGAAATGCAATGTTAACTTTTCTTTTTAGCTATATACAATATTTTTTACATTAAGGGTCCTTTGAGGTGGCCGTGGGCTAGAGGTTAGCGCGTTAGACTTCTATGCTAAAGGTCCTAGATTCAATTCCCTGTACCGGAACATTGGATTTTTAACGGCCGTTCTCCCTCGCAAGGCAATGGCAAACCAGCGAGGAATTCTGCCTACAAAGTGCCACCAAGCAAACAAGTCTGTTGGGTAGGCGTGGTGTGGTGTCGCTGTATTTTAGAGGTACGCTCAGTGTCAATAGTACTTTGGCGGTAAATTTAAACGTGTAACATTGTGTATTTGCAAGTTTATTAATTTTTCTTATGTGCCTACGTTCTTAAATAAATTTGTTAAAACTGGCAAAAGAAAATTTAGTAGACAAGTACCACCAGGTTTAGATTTGAGAAGGAAATAAATAAGGAAATTTCATTTTTATTTTATTATCGGAACGAACAGTTTTTTTTCCTTTACTTGCCATAGCGATAAAAGCGATTAGAAGAAATGGATTCTGTAAATAAATACATAAATAGCAAATACCTAATAGGTAAAAAATATATTTTGAGGTTATGCAATAGTTTCATTTTAAAATACTTTAAATTATCTATAAAATATATACCTACCTTATTTCGAATAAGAGGACCAAAAATAGTCTTAAAAAAGAATGATTTCTTTTATAAAGATGAACGAAAGCAGAGAAAATTAAGAAACACAAACACGCGATAACCTGTCAATTTGCTAGCTACCTTCACTTCTGTCAGGGAAGGTACAACGCCGGCAGGAGTTGTAGGTATTGGCTGAAACTTTTACCGCCATGAATTTTTAAAAATAGTTGGCATATTTTCCGATGGACTTGTTTGGTTGCTGGCGCTGTCGTAAATCTTCTCTGGAGTAGAAGTGTTTACACTTCCTGTGGTTCGGAGCCCACCTTAAGCTGTAGGTCCTCTATGTCTGTGGCACTCTAAACGCGCAACACAGGCATAGGAGAAAAGATCGATACGTCTCGTAAGAAAGAAAGCACTCTAAGAAGAAGGGTCCTTTCGGCAGGCAAATATAAATGACTGTTTCAATCAGCTTCAATGTATTTTAATAGTGAGGAAACGGCTATGATGTTGATTTTGGGAGAATGCAGAGACGCGGTATGCACAAAGGTACCGGGATAGACCCCTTCCATCACATAATGCCTTTATGCGTTTGGAAAAACATTTGCGGTAATATGAACAGTTTTTCCAGGGTGACACAACGACACAAGCTGAAGCGGCAGTCATCAAACAAGTAACTGGTAACCCCCATATAAGCCAATGAGCAGTTGCAAGAACTGTAGGCTTTAGCCAAAGTTCAGTATTTAACATTTTAAAAGGAAACCGGTTTAATCCTTGCCACGTCACATTAGTGCGACATCTTCCTAAAAATGATTACCCACGTCGAGTAAATTTATGCCAATTCTTAAGAAACGAAGTAACTACCGATGCACTGTTTTTAGGAGCTATTCTATTTTCTGACGACGCGAGGTTTAGCAAGAACGGGTGTGTAAACAGACACAATTGCCATTTCTATTCACATTGGATTCGGCAAGCACACTTTCAAAGAATTATTACTGTAAATGTGTGATGTGGCATCGTTGACAACTTTATCGTTTTAATGGGGAAATCTATTTACATTATTTAGAAAATAATTTGCCTTGGTGTTTGGTCTTACGCAATCCGTTGTAAGAAATAGGAAAATCGCTAGTACTGTGCTATAAAATAAGCTTGTGGCTGTTCGCAATCTTGTGATATCGTCTAGAACAGTCGGAAGAAGTTTAGATGAAGCTGGATTAAACAGTAAAAAACCGGCAAAGAAACCATTACTCACCAGAGAGTACAAAATTCAAAGATTACGTTTTGCCAGAAATCATCAACACTGGACTATTAATGATTGGAAGAAGGTTTTATTCTCAGATTAAACGAGGGTTAGCCTCATATCTTCTGATGGACGTGAACGTGTCTGAAGGAGACGAGGAGAGAGATTTGCAAGTTGAATGGTCCCGTTTGATGGTGGGGGGGAATCTGCTTCAATGGTCGCACAGAGTTGGTCCATATACGTGCAAGGTCCATGAATGCGGATTATTATCTGGAAAACATCGTAGTTGAACATGTAATGCCATTTGCTCCTTTTGTGGGACCTAATTTTTTATTCATGCAAGATAATGCTCATCCCCACGTGGGTAGATAGGTTATCGACTACTTGAATGCTGTTGATATTACATTAATATATTGGCCACCTAATAGTCCCGATTTAAATGCCATAGAACATCTATGGGACGCTCTTTAAAAAAGGTCCAAAGTCGTATACCCCTACCTGCCAACCACAATGAACTGGTTTATGCAGTAATTACGGAATGGGAGAATATTCCCCAGGAAATTATTGAAAATCTAATCTCCAGCATGCCAAGGCGCACGAATGCGGTAATTAGGAGTAGAGGAGGGCATACACAGTATTAATGTCGCATTGAATCCAGTAATTCTATTGTTTTCATGTTTCACTCGTTTTCAACAAAAAGTTCTTAAATCAAAAATGTAAGGTCATGTTTCGCCGATTTCCTTCGCAAACGATTACACAAACCTAATTTATAAGCTTTCATGCAATTTTCATTATAATTTTAATTACAATATTCTAATTATAAAAGTTTAATAAAGCGGTGCGTTAATTTTGTCCAGGAGTTTATATATACGAGGTATGATCAAAAAATACGGTGAATGAATTTTTATAGCACCATCTGCTGACGCTACATCCATTTGAAGTAATAAGTCCGATAGACTGATCCTTTGAGATAGTCAGTGTCAAGTTTGAACAAGTAGTGACTCGTCAAGCGGCTTCCAGAGCCGAAAGAGTGAGGTCGAGTTTACCGTGTCTGTCGCGCATCATGGATTTTGAACAACGCGTGAACATTAAGTTTGGTTTTAAGTTGCAAAAAAGTGCCAAAGAAGCTCATGAAATTTTAAAATCAGTGTATGGCGATAATGTGGTGACTCTGAAGACTGTTTACAAGTGGTATGACCGAATTAAAAGCGGAAATAAGTCGGTTGAATACGAGAAACGGTCAGGACGTCCTCCGACCTCAAAAACAGACGAAAACGTGCAAAAAGTGACAAAAATGGTTCGTTCAAACAGGCGATTGACTATTCGAGAGCTTACCGAAGAACTCAACATCTCATACGGATCCGTGCAAAGCATTTTAACCGATGATTTGCAAATGATACGAGTGAGTGCGAAATTTGTTCCCAGACTTTTGACTGCCGAACAGAAGGAAAATCGTGTGTCAGTTTCCACAGAATTGAAAGATCGTCTTGATGCAGATCCGGATTTCATGGCCAAAATTATAACTGGAGATGAAGCTTAGGTGTATGGCTATGACCCTGAAACGAAAATTCAGAGTTCCCAATATAAAACGGGTGGCTCCCCTCGCCCTAAGAAAGCACGTCAGTCAAAGTCGAACATTCAAAGTCATGCTCATGGTTTTTTTGATAGTGGGCATAGTGTGATTAGAGTTCCTTCCAAGGGGAAAAACTGTAAACTCGGAATATTACAAGGGCGTACTGCAACGTTTACGAAACGATGTACGGAGAAAGAGACCAGAAAAATGGGCCAATGGCTTCCTCCTACATCACGACAACGCGCCGTGCCACACCTCGCTTCTGATCCGCGACCGAACGTTCCGAACGAAGCCTTCCAGAAATGCTTCCAAACATGGAATCACCGTTAGGCTAAGTGCATCGCTAGCCAAGGAGAATACTTTGAAGGAGATTAATTTAAAGTTGATGTAACCTTATTATTTCGTTCGTAATAAAATTCATTTACCGTATTTTTTGATCACACTTCGTATATATATAATATATAGGTATATGTTGGTTTTGAGGATTCCCCGGGTGTTGTATGCTGTGGTTGGTTTCCAGCAATTCTTCCGCGTAGCAACTTCTTGGTCCTGGGACGGACCGGGCTGGTTGTCTTGACGACGTTTCGGCAAAGTCACATTTGCCATATTCAGGTCTTGTCGGATAACTTTCTGCTGATGCTTCTTGTAATACGACTGTTGCTACGCGGAAGAATTCCTGGAAACCAACCACAGCATATATATATACAGGGTGTCCTTTAAATACCTTAAAAGCTTCAGGTAGCACTCTTCTGTAAGAAATACAATCCTCAAAAACACTAACACGAACTTCCTATAGTGCTTAGTTTCCTCACACGAGACACTTAAAGAATATTATACTTGGCAACGTTGACGATGTCTTTGCATTTATGGAGAATTTAATTAGTAGGCCGACATTACATGAAGCAAAATCGAGATGTCCAAAAATTACGTTTTTATCATTTAAATTTTTAAATTACATAATATTCATTTATCATTTTTAACCGCGTCTGGTAAAAAGAGGTAATTAATAAACTGAATGACAGTGATGTTGATTTAAAAATTAGACTGTTCATTATTACTCTTATCTGATATTTTTTTAAAATTGTTTGAATCATTCTGCCAATGCAAACTATTCTGCTGGATTTTAAATAATAAAACCAAAATCATTATGCACAACCCTTTTTGTATTTTATTAATTTACAAATTGTTCAAAATTTCTGCCTCCAACTTCGTGGCATTTCATTGCCCTTTTAATAATGGATAATTGGACACGCCGCAGCATGTCTTCGTTTATGGTTGTCGCCGCCTCACCTATACGCTGTACCAAATCTTCGTAATTTTCAACAGGCGTCAAATATACCAAGTTTTTCAAATGACCCCACAAAAAGAAATCAAGTGGCGTCAAATCGGGACTTCGTGGAGGCCAGGCTACCCTACTTCCGCGACCTATCCATTTTCGTGGATAATTTTTGTGAAACCATTGCCTAACTCTAGCAGCGTAGTGGCTTGGAGCTCCGTCTTGTTGCATCCACATATCCCGACGAACTTGCAAAGGAACATCTTCTAATAAAGGTGGAAGGTAGTTATTTAAGAAATTTAAGTAGTTCTCAGCATTTAATCGGTTAGGTAGTACAAAAGGCCCAAGGAGTTTATTATCTACGATTCCTGCCCAAACATTCACTGAAAACCGAACTTGATAATTTCCGTGGTGCAGAGCATGAGGATTTTCATGTGCCCAGATATGTTGGTTGTGAGAGTAAAAGATGCCATTTCTCGTAAATGTCGCTTCGTCTGTCCACAGAATGTTGTTTACAAATCTTGCATGTCCTCTATGTTTTTCTAATAACCAATCGCAAAAGCTAACACGTTTCTCGTAATCTTCCTCTAATAAATGCTGCACTCTTACTTTATGGAACGGATAAAGTAGATCTTCCTTCAAGATGTTATAAACGGTGGTCTTGGAGGCACCAACAACTCTAGAAAGAGCACGCACGCTAGTACCCGGATCATCTGTTACAAGTTCCAGTACCTCCTCTTCTAAATTTCCGTTTCTAACATATCTTGGTCGGCCTCTATCAGCATTGAGAGCAGGACGGATATTTCCTGTTTCTCTAAGCCTTTGATTTGTAGCCCGAATTACCACATGGCTGGGATGTCTCCTATTCGGAAAACGCTCGGCGTAAATCCTAGCAGCTTGATTGCAGTTTCCGTGGCACTCCCCAAGAACCCAAATCATGTCAACGTACTCGTTTGTGTCGTACTCCATAGGAAATAAATGAGGCGTGTAGAATCAAAACCGGACATGTCACATTTTGGGTGAAAAAAATCTGAGATATACGTTTTGTTGCTAAGAGACTGCTCTATCATGTACATAGGATATCTTAGTAACAGAAGCGACCATTCCCTATTTAAATCGTGGTAGAATATCAGGTTTGGTTTCAAAATCGGACTTGTCCGTAGCGCTGCTATTGCAAAACCGGACATGTCCATACGCGCTAACGCAAACCAATTAGAAAGCATTGTGTAGCCACGTGATCTTCTGGTGGTGCAAATTTTGTAGCGTTCGCTGCATCTATCAACTGCAACTTTAATGGTTTTTGATAAGGTGCCACGTGTTCCGGGTGCTTTATTCTACAGCCATTTTTATAATGGAACTTAACCAATCTTTCGTGAATGAAGTACCATGCGGTAGTGGCAGAAAGAAGAAAGTGCAGAAAAGCCACTGGAAGAGAACGAAGGCTCAACATGCAAGGTAAATAAAATTTAACTTTATAATCATCTAATATCTTCTGTAGAAGCAAAAAATAGTAACTTAAGATGTACCACCTACTTGTGCATATAGCTTTAGAATAATTATTTATTTATTATTGCAGACATTTGCCAAAAAATCTACCTGAATATCCAAAATGTGGACATTCGTTTGGAAAACTAAAATGCGCAACACTAACAACGCAAGATGTCGAGAAATTTAATAAGAAATTTTACAAGGACCCAATTAAACTAAGGCAGGATCAGTTTATTTCACGATTTTGTGTAAGTTATACTCCAAATCGTAAACGTTCTCGAAAAAATACGAAACCTAAGCAAAAATCTATTACTTATTTCGTTCAGAAAGAAAACGGTACTAACGTTAAAGTTTGCAGAGGTGCATTTCTTGGCATATTAGGTATAACCAAGCACCGCGTACTTGGCGTTACACACCGATTCTTATTTGACGGAGATTTAAGAGAAAACAGAGGAGACAGAAAACCAAAATTGTACGAAGGCAAACTAGAAGCAGTAAAGAACTTTATAAAATCTTTAAAAGCTGATGAGTCCCACTACTGTAGAGGAAAGTCCATAAGGCAGTATCTTCCCTCCGAATTGAGCATCACAAAGCTACACAATATGTACAAACAAAAAGCTGATGACTCTGTACAAGTAAAATTTAGTTATTTTCATTACGTTTTCACCACTTACTTCAACGTCGGCTTTGGAAGTCCGAAAACAGACGCATGCTCCACTTGCATTGAATTAAAGGAACGAATTAAAGTTGCAGCTGACGTAGAAAAGAAGCAAGAACTAGAAACTCAGAAAAAAATCCATAGGATGCGTGCTAAAGCTTTTTTCAGTCTTTTGGGAGAAAAGCGAAATGGATTGATGACGTTTTCATATGACTGCGAGAAAAATCTTGTTTTACCAAAAGTACCCGACCAGAGGGCCTACTATAGTCGCCAGTTGTATTGCTATAATTTCACTGTGGTTAAGGGCACATCAAAATGTTCTTTAAATAAAAACAATATATTTACATACTCATGGTTAGAACATGAAAGCTTCAAAGGTTCAAATGAAATTGCATCGGCCTTATACCATTGTTTAAAGAAAAACGAGCCTATGATGGCAGATACACAAACTATTCGTCTAGTTTCAGATGGATGCCCAGGCCAAAATAAAAATTGCACGTTACTAGCAATGTGCGCTAAATGGCTAAAAGAATCTCCTCGGAACATCAAGGAACTTCAAATTGTATTTCCTGTAACGGGACACTCATATATGCCCCCTGATCGAGTCTTTGGTATAACTGAGAAAAAGCTTAGAAGAATGGATACAATCATTTTGCCTGATGAATATTATGCCGTATTTCAAGAACAAGCTACGTTATTCTTATTAGGAAAAGACTGGACTGTACAAAATTGGAAAGCAGCAGCGGAGACTGTAATAAAAACACCGAGTTCTCTACATTTTAAAATTTCAAAAATAAAGCGACTTATACTGAAACGCACATCGAAGAACAATATAAACGTTTTGGGAGAATTAAACTATCGAACTTCAACATCAAATGCTTTGCCTATAACGAAAAGAGGAAGAAAAATATCCCAGATAACACCGGCAGAACTCCCAGTAGGGGTTCCTGTAAAAGCCACAAAGAAGAAAGATGTTGAAATGCTACTGACTGTTCACTTTGGAAAGGAATGGTCAACCCTGCCGACACTCACTTTTTTTAAAGATATTCTTAACGGCAATGTTTTGCAGGAAGAAGTTGAAAATGAAGATGATAGTGAACCAAGAAGCGAATTTTTGGACGAAGTTCCTCCTGTTTAGTGGCAACTAACATTTTTTTTATCTGTTTACTCTACTTGAAATTTCTAACACTGTATTATTAAATAAATGTTTAAATTTCTGTCTACACAGTTCATAGTATTGCAATTATCACTGAATAAAAGTGCATTTAAGTTTCAAAAGCGGACTTGTCCAGTTTTTTGTTGCAAACCCGGACAAATGAACTAAACATATTTGAATATCTTTTAAAATAATGAAAATTTCATAAAATTTCTTGATCAATTGTTATTTAGTAATTATTCTTAACAGAATTGCGCATAAAAAAATAATTTTTTATGTTTGGAATTTATTTGGCAGTTTTTTGCGTTTTTCTCAAAACTACTGTTATGTGACATGTCCGGTTTTGATTCTACACGCCTCAAATGCAAATAACCCAATAACAAAACAGGAACCAAAGCAACAAAATGAATGAAAGCAACAAAGTGAATGAATACAGAAAAACGCAAATAAACTCACAACGAACCAGGAACTGAAGGAAAATGACAATGCAAACGTCCCGATAAGTAAATCAAAGATTTTGACGAATGTCGAAAAACAAATTTTCTACTTTTCATCACAATACCATGGCCTTGCACTGTTGTCAAATGTAGTATTTACGAAATTTTTAACAGTACTTCCAGAAGAGCAACTAGAGCGTCAACTCAATATTAATCTTTACATAATCAAGTGGCAGTCAGTCACGTATCGGCAGATACGTGCAACATTAAAGTTCTTGTTATTGTTTCCATGAAATTCTGTTTTAAAGATATGAACTTTAACACTCTCGTACAAGAAAACTAAGCTCCAAATACCTACTTTTTTTTGAAGATTTGTATTAAGCATTCATAAGGAAAAATTCTACCTGAAGCTTTTAAGGCATTTAAAGGACACCCTGTATAATATACTGATTGGCGGTCTGCACTATGAACATGGCATATAAAAAACATTTTTCTACAAACGTCAGTAAAAGTTTAATTTTTAACGCATGCTGTCTGTGTCTAAAATGTGTTTTTATGGCACTGGTGCTAAAAGTAATTTCGAAGTAAGTTCGAAGGGATGGGACACTCCGCCTTCGGCGTCGTGTCCCAAACTTCCCTTCTCACAAAATAAAACGTCACTTTTAGCACTTATATCATAGATAACTATTTTCCGCAGCCAGGAGTATTTCTTGTTTTCTATGACATCAAAATCTTTGACAGAAATGGTGAATTATTCCCTAGATACATAATCTTCCAAAATTATTCCTAGGGAGTTTTCATTATGAACCAACATTTTAGGTAAATAATTCATTTATTAACAGTAAAGTTAAATGTTTATTTTCACAAGAAGTAAATTAATGGAATGTGGTACAACATCGAAATTATAGTTTTCATTTACATTTAAATTTGAGGCGTGTAGAATCAAAACCGGACATGTCACATAACAGTAGTTTTGAGAAAAACGCAAAAAACTGCCAACTAATTCCAAACATAAAAAATTATTTTTTTATGCGCCATTCTGTTAAGAATAATTACTAAATAACAATATATCAAGAAATTTTATGAAATTTTCATTATTTTAAAAGATATTGAAATATGTTTAGTTCATTTGTCCGGGTTTGCAACAAAAAACTGGACAAGTCCGCTTTTGAAACTTAAATGCACTTTTATTCAGTGATACTTGCAATACTATGAACTGTGTAGACAGAAATTTAAACGATTTATTTAATAATACAGTGTTAGAAATTTAAAGTAGAGTAAAAAGATATAAAAAATGTTAGTTGCCACTAAACAGGAGGAACTTCGTCCAAAAATTCGCTTCTTGGTTCACTATCATCTTCATTTTCAACTTCTTCCTGCAAAACATTGCCGTTAAGAATATCTTTAAAAAAAGTGAGTGTCGGCAAGGTTGACCATTTCTTTCCAAAGTGAACAGTGCTTAGCATTTCAACATCTTTCTTCTTTGTGGCTTTTACAGGAACCCCTACTGGGAGTTCTGCTGGTGTTATCTGGGATATTTTTTTTCCTCTTTTCGTTATAGGCAAAGCATTTGATGTTGAAGTTCGATAGTTTAATTCTCCCAAAACGTTTACATTGTTCTTCGATGTGCGTTTCAGTATAACTCGCTTTATTTTTAAAATTTTAAAATGTAGAGAACTCGGTGTTTTTATTATAGTCTCCGCTGCTGCTTTCCAATTTGTACAGTCCAGTCTTTTCCTAATAAGAATAACGTAGCTTGTTCTTGAAATACGGCATAATATTCATCATGCAAAATGATTGTATCCATTCTTCTAAGCTTTTTCTCAGTTATACCAAAGACTCGATCAGAGGGCATATATGAGTGTCCCGTTACAGGAAATACAATTTGAAGTTCCTTGATGTTCAGAGGAGATTCTTTTAGCCATTTAGCGCACATTGCTAGTAATGTGCAATTTTTATTATGGCCTGGGCATCCATCTGAAACCAGACGAACAGTTTGTGTATCTGCCATCGTAGGCTCGTTTTTCTTTAAACAGTGGTATAAGGCCGATGCAATTTCATTTGAACCTTTGAAGCTTTCATGTTCTAACCATGAGTATGTAAATATATTGTTTTTATTTAAAGAACATTTTGATGTGCCTTTAACCACAGTGAAATTATAGCAATACACCTGGCGACTATAGTAGGCCCTCTGGTCGGGTACTTTTGGTAAAACAAGATTTTTCTCGCAGTCATATGAAAACGTCATCAATCCATTCCGCTTTTCTCCCAAAAGACCGAAAAAAGCTTTAGCACGCATCCTATGGATTTTTTTCTGAGTTTCTAGTTCTTGCTTCTTTTCTACGTCAGCTGCAACTTTAATTCGTTCCTTTAATTCAATGCAAGTGGAGTGTAGAATTTTGAGCTGGCTTACCTTTCTTTCAGTCTCGATCACCACTTTGGCCAAAATGATGACGTACAAGATTGAATTTTATATCTTTATTAATTATATAAAATTCACCACACTTTACAACTTATTAATAACCACATAAACATAACAATGATGGATAAAAACTGACATCTAGCTTTATAAAAAACAGCGACTTGCTTCTACGAGGGTTGTAAACACACTCGTCCACACATACGTCCACACACTGCCTCGACCTGGGCCAGAAGGCACCCTTCTTTCTGTTAATACCGAATGTGCCGCCAACCCATAGAATTACAAAATTAAACATACTCCCCGCGTTGAAAGCTAGTCTTTCAATGTATAGGCACAAAATATTTTAATATGCTATAAAGGAACATAATGGAACAACTTATGCTAAATCCTATCTGCTAAACACCAAAGCTATTGTTCAATTGGCAAAACACCCACCTTTGCCACAGCACGTTTTACTTTGCCATTGGGAGTTTGTACTGTGACCACTCTCACAACACTATCGGGCCCGGCATGTACTTGCACTACCCTACCTAGGAGCCACTTCATTGGTGGTAGGTCTTGCTCCTTCACAACCACAAGGTCCCCTTCCTTGATATTTGGAACGACGGTCCTCCACTTTCTACGCTGTTGCAATTCTGACACAAATTCCTTAGACCACCTACTCCAAAAGTTTTGTGTGATCTGCTGAAGCCTTTGGAAATAGGTCAGTCTATTTTCTTGCAACTGGCGAAGGTCAGGATCTGGAAGCGCTGTTAGAGCTCTGCCTATAAGAAAGTGAGTCGGAGTAATGGGGAGAGGGTCATCAGGATTAGAGCTTAGGGGCGAAAGAGGTCGTGAGTTGAGGATAGCCTCTATTTGTACACATACAGTGTACAATTGTTCGAAAGTCAATGATGAGTTACCAACAACCCTCTTTAGATGATGCTTAGCCGATTTTATTCCACTTTCCCACAAACCACCAAAATGTGGAGAATGGGGAGGAATGAAGTGCCAAATGATGCCTTCCTTTAATAAATCTGTGATAATTTGTTCGCTATTTGTTTTGAGAAATTCACCCAAAGCTTTAAGTTCATTATTTGCTCCCACAAAGTTTGTTCCGTTATCGGAGTATAAGTTTATGGGCTTGCCACGACGAGACGCAAATCGCCGCAACGCCAAAATGAAAGCATTTTTTGTGAGGTCAGTCACCAATTCCAGGTGCACTGCCTTTGTTGAAAAACAAACGAAAAGACTTAGATAACATTTTGAAGTTTTACTCCCGCGGCCTATTCGGCTTCTAACTGAAAATGGCCCTGCATAATCTACTCCCACTGTTGAAAAGGGGAAGGTAGCAGACGTGCGCTTATTCGGTAGGTCGCCCATTAAGGGTTGAACAATCCTTGGTTTAGCTCTAAAACAAGGTATGCATTCATGGACAACCTTTTTCGCAGCATTCCTGTCAGCGATGGGCCAAAACCTATCGCGAATTGATGCCAAAAGCAATTGCGGGCCAGCATGCATAACTCTGTAGCTGTAAGTGGCCCTATTTGGCGATGACGGGATTCGGCACGACAATTATTTATGAATCGCAGACAGTAAGCCACGACATGTTCTAATCTGGTCAGATTCGAAAACGCGCTTATGTCAATGGTAGGCGAGAAAGCACTAATTAATGATTTGCGCCATTCCGGTAAGTCACAAACTGAAGAAATTTGAGTAGGCCAACTAGATTCGTCCATTTCGAGAAAACTCGGGCCATGCCACCACATTCGTAGGGATTGCAATTGCTTTGGACTTACTCCCCGCGATACGAAATCTGCCACGTTTTCCTTAGTCGGTACATGCCTCCAGTCATTAATATCTGTTAAATCCTGAATCTCTGATACTCTGTTGGCTACAGATGTTTTGAGTAAATTCGAAGAGGTTTGTAGCCACCCAAGAACGATCATAGAGTCAGACCAAAGAAAGCTCGCGTTGAAGTTAATACTTAATGAACCTTTGACTTTCTTCACTAAACGAGACAACAACAAACTAGCACACAATTTCAATCTTGGAATTGTGGTTTTTTTGAGAGGGGCTACGTTGGATTTGGAACACAGTAACTGAACAAAAACCTTTCCATCTGAATTGATGGATCGCAAGTAAATACAGCCACCGTAAGCATGCTCACTAGCATCTGAAAATCCGTGCAATTCGATACGAACTGGGCTTTTGCATATGCCTTGACGAGAGATTCTTAACGTATTTAGAGCTGGAAGCTCGTCTCTAAACTTCAGCCATTTGGAGTGCAAGTGTTGGGGTACTGATTGATCCCACGATAAATTCTCCTGCCACAATTGTTGTAACAAGATTTTCGCAGTGACTATGCAGGGACTCAGCAGGCCGAGTGGGTCGAATATTTGAGCAATTGTTGACAATATAGAACGTTTAGTGACTGTGTAGTTTTCGCAAGAGACGTCAATTTGATATAAGAGCTTATCATCTTCAGGCACCCAAAACAGTCCTAGAGTTTTATTTCCATTTTCATTACTAGCTAATTCCCGAATTATTCCAAAATTTCTAGAGTCGCTTACTTCCTTTAAACAACGGTAATCGTTGGACACCCATTTACGTAATCTAAAGCATCCGCCCTGTAGAATTTTTGAAATC
>JABXWE010102452.1:0-25357 GCA_014611495.1 Limonius californicus
TGTAAAATAGTAAACAGTTGCCCCTGTGTTTTTGCCTTCACTAGAATATTTGGACAGTTGAGCGAATTTTGTCTTGCGCCAAGTAATTTCGCGATCGGTACGCTATTTTAGATGCTACCCTTATTGTTTCTTACCTTGAAGGCCTTCAAACTAGGGACAACCGAATGTTTGACACGCGTTTACCTTGCCGTATACATTTGCTTTGATATTTGAACAATTAAAATTTAGGGTTTCATTCGCCTAATTGCTTTCCAATTTGGTTTACATTCACTTTTTATTTTACAGGGTTGTTTTCTATTATTTATTACAATTTTATATTTAACCTTTTGTAACTCCAATATTGATTACAGTAATTGCTACCGTTCACTACAGTCGAAGTTTATTTACCTGAATTTTGGTTTATCTGAATTGTTGGTTGAATTGTTATGTCGTTATGTGTATTTACTATGTTTTGCTTATGAATTAGTCAAGTTTCTTTACATTGATATTTTTATATTTTCATGCCATTTATTTTCGGAAGAAAATACATTTACTATTCTCTAAACTATTTTCGAGTTTTATTGTTGATATTTGGTTGCTTTTTGGAGTTAGTATCATTTACTTGGAGCGGTAAATGGTTGGACTTAAGATTATTTTGATGAAGGTAAGTTCCTGGCGCCCTAAGTTTTTTTTTATATATAGCTACTTGATTCATTGAAGCCACGCCCTTCTCGGCTGAGTTAGCAAAATAATCCTTATCTTTTCATCGCCAAATTATTACCATTTCTGTATACTCATCGTCGAAAGTAAATGTATTTATTGTGTTCGTAAGGGTGATTTGGGTGACAGCTTATGGGATATGACAAAGAAACTGTTTAAGCGATTAATATCTAAACATGCTGTATTCTCGTTATGCAGACAGTTTCGTATTATTTTAAGGTAGAAGTAGGTGTGTGTCGTAATACAAATAATGACATACCTTGGTCAACTATTAATCTTGGTCTGCTTGAAAAAAATCGCGTGTTTTTGATTAGGAAATTGGCATTACATCATCATCAGCATCAGAAACTATGTTGTAATGACAAAAGGTCGCTCAAATTCTGAAGTAATTAATAACCCGTTTTTTATTACAGATTAAACCCAAGTTAAGGTTTTAATCGAACCGTATAACACTGGAAATAAAACGTTTTCTGCATAATGTACCTACCAGCGTACACTACCTAAATTGTTGTATAATATAAAGCATTTGTTGATATATCTTAAATAGTGTCTACATAACATTTAAAATGTAAACAGTGTGCTGTACAACATTTTCTAAAGAATCTTACTTATTATCATGATCCTCGTTTATACCGCTTGCGCAGTGTCGAGGCGGTGTGAGGCAAAGCTAAGCTAGTTTGTGCTATACACCAACAGGGCCCGCATCTGCGGGTTACCGTGTTGGTGCGCAATCGTGCTTGACTTGCCTTGTGTGTGGATGTTTTTGTTTATGGTCTTGTTACTCCTCTAATGCGACCGTAATACGAGGAGTGCCATTAATTTGGTCCCCAATGGCAAATGTAGGCAGAGACCTAGTACCGACCACCCGATCCTGGTGAGATTCGAACTGGGAAGCGTTTGGACTATTGCATCAAAAGCTTGGCTCCTCTGCCACTGAACCATCCCCGCCCCTTCTAAAGAATCTGTTAGCATTTATTAATTATTCAAACTTCTACCAAACCTACTCTGCTTGAACATTTAAGAGTTGTGATTTACGAAACTATAAAATAATTGTAATAATGCAAAGCATTTCCAGAAATACCTCAAATTAAGGATTGTATAACGTTACCAATACACACTTTGCTCTAAATCGTTTCTGAAAGTTTAATTGCGCTAGATTCCAAATGAACGAAGAACTTTCATGAAAACATTATTTCAATAAAACTCTTGTACGTTCGTTTTACGTTTGTGCAACATCAAATTATAAACAGTTGCATGCTCACAATGACCGTATGGAGTATGATAAATATACCATTCGTATTCACTAAGGCATACTTCATATTGTGTCAACCATAACTCAGCGAACGCTTTCGGCAACACGTATTAAAACTTAATTAGGGAAAAAAGTAACAGCATTATTCATATAGTTGGTTTCACTTTTGGAAAATTTAGTTGTACATTTTGTTTCAGGTAATACTTAATCCTTCTCACACGAAGGCTAAAAGTGCTGTAATAATATTCCTCCACCTTCAAAGAGAACTCCGCCGAGGACCACGCTACCAGGTAGCATTTAACACTCAGGATTATTTCTACCAATGGCCCTCAAATGTAATATAAAATGGGTGATACTTATTTTAAAACCACTACACATTTGACAGTTGGCGGCAGCATTTTGAGATCTTCTGAATACTTAACAACATTTTAATAAATTCAATCCGACGTACTGTTGTTAAGAGCTTAAGGATGGTCGCAATACTATTATGAATTCTCCCACTAGAAAATCATAGTCCTGTGTTCTCAGTACTGTATTCAAGTGTAAAATCAACTATAGAACGTTTTTAGAAGCACAAAACACATTATGAGATCCAGTTTTAAACCGTTAGGAAATAAAACTTGATAATGGTATACCCAACATTCCACCAAAATACGTTTTTTTTTATAAACATCTACGCATGCTATTAAATCATATAAAAGGTGTTATAATGTATTTAGAGACTTGTAATGAGCAAAATAAGAATACATAGTGATAATGCTTCTAACCCTTATCGAAATATACGCTTCTTGGAATATGTAGCCCATAGATTTTCAGCAGGAGATACTACTCATACAGAGTCTAATGGGTTCTACTTGTATTAGTAATTTTATAATATACATTAATCAGTAAATACCAATATATACGAAATAATATCTAAAAATTCTCGAAATTCGCATACAAAACGTACACTAGTGATATTTACCCGTTTCATTTCTGGTCACCTTCGAAAAACTTTCCGTGGTCACGTGCACACTTTGCCATCGTAGCAAACACTGCTGAACCTCCTTCTTTGGTATGGACCGCAAACAAGTAGTCGCATTATGTTTGATGTCATCGACTGTAGAGAATTATTCAGAAGAGAACTGTACAAAGTCTCTTCTTGGTAGTAGGAAACACTCAAAAGTCTCAGGTGCCAGATCGAACGAATACAGCGGATGCACATTTCTGGGATTTGTTTCGCCTTGCAGAAACTCCTGAACAGCTACCGCCTTAAGGCTTTGGGAGTCGTCATGATGCAGTTTCCAAGACGCCATTTCTGTGGTCTTACCTGTTGTACTCTTTCACGCAAACGTGTCAGGACCTGCACATAGCACGCAGCATTAATCATCTATCCCAGTGGTACGAATTTATTGTGCATCATGTCTTCGTTGTCGAAGAATGCGATCAGCATGACCTTCACATTTGACTTGACAGCCCGCCCGCTTTTCGGTCGTGGAGGCGTGGTTGTGTGCCTCTCCGATTACTGTCATTTTGTTTCCGGGTCATGTGCGTACACCTAACTCTCGTTATCAGTAATAATCGCATCTAAGAAGGCAGGATTGGATGTGGAACGTTGAAACAATTCGGTGGTAATTTCCTTAAGAACGTTCATTTGTTCCCTTGTCACCATGTGTAGCACAAACTTCGTGCACGGGATTTCCACTTTGTTGGTAAGATGCTGGACGAACTTTGGTAATCATGTCCTTGGTTACGGACGTGGACAGTCTTCCACGGCTCGTAATCAACTACTGTTTCTCTTTAAACCGCCTAAACCACTCGTACACAGCGGGTTTCTTCAGAGTTGTATCCCGGTACATTTGTTGCAAAGTCTGGAGCGTTTCCGCTGTCGTTTTGTATAGCCGACACATGAGTTTCCTGTAGCACCTCTGCTTAAACGCACGGAATACCCCTACAATTTGAAGGCTGTCATTTCCGGCTGAGCAATGTTACTATCAGCCAACTATCAACGATCATGTACAAATACATCAGAGCAATTTCGGGTATTTTTTGATTCTAGCTCGTAGATATTTCACCAATTTGCTTTATGGCACCAAAACGTCGACGAAACGTTATATTCCGCAGTACTACAAATTTCTCTATCGATATTTATAATGGGGTTAAACAAATCGTCTTTAAAAAAACGATTAATAACTAATTTTGAACAGAAAATGAGAAGCAAAGTGATTAGTTTAGAAGAGTTCTTATATAGTGTATAAAGTTTAATCTATTTAAAATAGAAGTAGAAGTATACATATTTAAAAGACTATTGCAGGTGAAGATCGAAGAACAATAAAATCAATATATGAAGTTTTTATAATAGAATGGAAAGATTCAAAACGAATAATTAATATGCAGATGAAATAATAATGTAATCGTTAATTTCTTAATTTATTTAGGCAACCACACATTAAATTAGTTTAAACATTCTTTTAACTGTAATGGACACTTAAAACACATAGCAGAAAGTTACTATCAACTGTGATTTTAGAAGCTTCATTAGAATGTTAGGTACACTGCAAAATTTGTAAATTTGTGTAAATGTTTTTAATAATTTTTTCCTTAAATAATATAAAATATCTCTTATTCTCATTTTTCTTACCTCATCCCTTATGCCAATAGGGCAGCGGGTCTTGTGACTATTCCTTAACACTTCTCCAGTCATTCTTTGTATAATTTTCTGTGGCTGGCGGTCTCCTAGTTTCTAGTAAGGTCGTACTCTTCTTTGCTGTTATGTATTGTAGTTGCTCTTCCCTTGCTAATGTTGGTCTGACATTCTGTCTTCTTCCTCCTAGTTTCACCTCTGTTATTCTGTTTTCTTCCATTCTGCAGATGTGACCATACCATTTCGACTGTTTGTTCTCAATCTTTTTTACTATTGGTTCTGTTTCCAATACCTCTCTTATTGTACTGTTGTTAAATATCTCCCTTCTAGCGTGGCCCACCATTTTCCTTAAATACTTTAATTCTGTTGCTACTATTCTCGATCTTAAGTTCTTCTTAACTACGCAATTTCGGGCCATATAAGTGAGTGTCGGTATATAGACTTTATTATATATTGGCATTTTAGTTTTATTACTAATTTTCTGTTTTTCAGTTATTGTATAGCGTATCGTGTAATATATTTAATGCGCTCTGTTTATTCTGTCGAAATCTACAATTTTCCTATTTTCTATTTTTATTTCCCCCATTGCAGTATGGTTATTACTGATTTTTATAACTTTATAACTTTACGTTTACTTTACTATCAGACAGTTTACTTATTCTAATTCTTCCTTCTGTACTTCTATGGCTGTTTGCATGGAGTTGCAACGTCGTTCACAACATTATCAAATAGTAGTGACCTCACGCTATGCCTTCACGCCAGGTAGGCGCTTATCGAGGTGTATCTTTGGGGCTTGTGATGTGCCTCGTATGTATGTAATGTAATGTGTACAGACTTATCTTCAATCACTTCTATACGCCATTTATGTAATCAGATTTCTAATGCTGTTAGAGATGTTTACAGTTGTTCCAAAGCAATGATGCTGTTTTGGTGAGAGGACAGTATTGCCGTATCATCAGTGTATATTGCCATAATTCTGATGTCGTCATTTGGTGCATCAGCTGTATATTTTTGAGAAAGTTGGGTCCAACACACTGCCCGGTGCTAGTCAGATAATCCATCGCCTTGTTTAACTTGAAAGAATCTTCAACTAATGTATGATCTGAATATCAGATAATATTGATAAGGGAAAATTTTTTATTGTTGCGTAATAAACCTTGGTGCCAAAAACGGTCTACAGTTTGACTTATGTCCAAGAATACTGCTGATCATACCGCTATTCTTATAAACCTTTTTCAATTGTATCCGCAACTCCATGGACTTATTCCAATGCAGTATGGTGGACTCTAAATCCAAATTGATGTTGGGGGTTTATGTTGTCGTCCTCAAGTAGTATTGGTTTAGTACCCCTAATGAGTAACTTCTCGAGCAATATGGATACGCGGTAATAAAGCGATTGGTTTATGCTTGTTTAATTTGGTGGCGATCCTGAATTATATCAGGATTATTTGTTCAAATTTCCATTGCCAAGGGAAATATTGAATTCTTCTCTACCACATTCAAAGTTTCATTTTTGTTGCAGCTCTTTCAAAGTCTTTAGTACTTATTAGGCCATATCTTGGTGACCTCTTATCATTACAGACCGATATTTCTTCACTTACTTGTTAGGTGTGAAGTATTTAATAGGTAAGGGTAGTTGGAGTGTAGTATTTAAAAGTCTGTGATTTCACCCTCATTATTATTTCGTGAGTGTGGATGAGGTTGAAAGACTGCTACTAGGTAGTTAGGGAACGCATTAGCTTTACTTGTATTGTTGTATATGTGTATAATATATATATTTCCGTGTAATATTAAAAAAAATAATTATTTAATATTTTTGCCCCACAATGCTGGCGACATATTTATACGCTATGTAAATTTATAATAAAATAAATAAATCAAAAATAAACCTTCACGTTGGTTGCACCCATAATACAAATTAAATTAAATAAATATTCAACAAAGAAATTAAATTTTACTTTACATCAGCATATCTTTTATAGGAAAAATTTCAGGGGTCTATTAAATTGTGGCTTCTCCAAAGATAGTTATCTAAATTACAATAATGAATAACACAAATACATACTTAAAATAATTGTGAACTTATCTTTAATCCGCTGATTGTGAGCCAAGCTGCAACTCATATTTCTTCAAAACTGCTTACAATAGCTGTAAAGTGCCCTTGATCGCTGTCAATTCATCTCTACACGTCGTTGACTGCTTCCAGGACCATTGACTATGCGGTTCTTACAACTTTGTAGTTAAATGTTGTTAAAGTCCAATGGAACACTTCAATTACTTTCGTATAAGTGACTTAAGCAAACCAGGTAAGTAGCTTTGTTATTATTAGTCCATTAAGAACAGCTTTGTATGAATTATAAATTAAATTATATTCCAGGAACACCTCTAGTAAATTAAACGCTTTTGAAGATTTAACTTACATAGGTCAAATTTATTACTTTTTTCTTAACTGCACAAAATTCACATCACAAAAACAACCGATTTTCGAAATTAAACAAACATCGTTTGAAAATAAACGTTTAACCTCACAAATCAAATGACAAAAAACTTTGGCCACTCCCCAAAAGTAGCCAAATTCAACCTTAAAGGTTTAACTTTTAAAACTTGGAGCACCCAAAAATACGTGCTTCCACTTTGAATGACAATAATAGACTAAAATCCAAAATTTTCTTAAAAATCCACTTTGAAACTATAAATGCACCAATGGCAAACTAGTAAATAATCATTACGATCAACAGATGATTTACAACATTCAAAACTTGCTAATAACAAAATTAATGCTTTTTAAATCATGAAACAAAATTCATATCTGTAATCTTCACAAAATTTCGAAACTTTTGACAATAATTACATTAAAATCCAAGACAAAAAATTTACATGTGGTTTAATATTTAAATTTAGACAAATCACATCAGATAAGCTATAAAATTATGAAAAACAGTTATAAAACTCTACAATACAATGAAATACACAGAAAGACATCCTTCACAACTATTATTAACAGTATAAATAACCAAAATTCCATTATAGCCTCAAAAATAATCTTTTCATCTAATTTTTATAATTTACAAATAAACAATATAATTCATATAAACAAAAATGGTTTCCACACTTCCTTATACAACAGATAAACTAAATAAAACAATAATAATCCTTGCAATTCAAATTAACCTTTTGTACACACAAATTTATAATATGTAAAAATACCAATTTACAATAATTTACATTATAGAGCTCCCAGACTTGCCCAGGACACCCCAGCTCATCGTCTACATCGAACATAGACGTCCCCAACACTATTCCCTAAGGAATATCCACAAAAACTTCACTTCAATCACTAATAAGGCACTATGTAGCACATTCCGAAGATCGTACAAGACCTTCTATTCTAATCAGGTTTACATTTCTTGTTTCTAATAATAATCTCTCTTCATATAATATAGTTTACTTAATAACCAAGCTAATTAAACTCAATTTCTACCTCCAGAATAGTATCCTTTTACATATTATATGATTATTACGAGGAACAAATCACATCATATAAGTATTGTCTAGAATAATTACATAATTTAGGGTAAATATTAGGGTGAATAACATTGCAATATATATATATACATATATATGCGATTTTCCTGGGCTGATGCCGCCTATCGCTTCTTATATGCCATTGCCTGCGGTTTTCCCAATCATTATTCTCCAGGCTTCTAGATCTCATTGATTCTTCGGCTCGCTGTTTCCATCCCGTTCGCGGTCTTCCTCTCTTTCCCATGGAACCTATTGATACAATCTTATAGGCCATCTTATGTCTTGCATTCTTCTTAGGTGTCCGTACCATAGCAACTGTTTTCACTAAATCGTATTTATTATAGAGCCTTCTACCTCCGTTGTTTCTCTTATGAACTGATTCTGTACTCTGTCCAATCTAGAGACTCCACAACGTCTTCTCCAGAAGTCCGTTTCAATGCCCATCAACCTTCTCTCCAGTGAACCATTTATTATCCATATCTTTGAGCCGTATGTAGTAAATTTGTATTCATATGAAGCTAATAAAATCGAAATTATTACAATTTATACGACTGGCGACAATATCTATGGCAAATTATTACAGCTGTCAGTTAACTAATTAATATATATATCCCTTTCATAGTTAATTTCTACAAAATATCTATTCCTAAATTCGGAACCAGATTTATATGGGTAATTTTCCTTAAACATACTACAAATTCAAGTTTTTTTTAGCAATTTATTGTGCTAAGAAATAAGTTCAGTTATGAAACGCCACCCCCTTTGTTATACAAGAAAGGAATTACATTTATTGTGTTCTCACGGCCGTAATCTTTTATCTGAGTTTCAAGTTCTTGTCTTTAAACGACGATAAAGCATGCACTAAAGAGTTTTCTTACAAGAAATATAAAGAAGGAAAGTCAGTTTGGAGACGTTTGCGAGATAATCAGAAGGCGCAGCGGGCGGAATCGCAAGATAGCACTTAATATTCTAGTTATTAGTTGTACGATAGAATTACGCAACCAAGTGTACACCGAATGGGATTTTGAAACTCCCCGTTTCGTAATGAGAGCCTTATTATACAAAATCTGCCAACTGGGATATAGAGTTTATAGTTTATTCTACATTTTGAACAACGGTATTATGAAACTACCTTGCACGGGATTTGCTTATTTAGAATATGTCGCTTTACAGTATACATCCTAAGGTATTTGGGTTTACACTTTTTGTAATAAGCAGGAAATCTCCGAACAATGAAAGCAACGTTTTCGCATGAGGATTCAGTGTTCCATGAAAGCCTTAAAATGAAAACATAACGAGAAACGTCCGTCACTTGTCTAGAAAAACGGAAACGTGGAAAACAAGCAGTTTTAACTCACATTTTATCGAATTAAGTACTGAGTCGTTGTTGTATGAATATAATGTTAGCCGCCTGTAAAATAAATCCCAGCCGAGTGCACAGGAATTATTTCGTTCACTTCGCAGGAGTCGTATAAGCATTATTTAAAATATTGAAATTTCTTAGAGACGGCGAATGTAGACAACTCCTCTTTTTTTATTAAAGAACTACGAGAAAGATCGAGAACGACCAGTTGCATGGAAAATTCAACAGCCAAACCGTTTCATTCCAGAAGTAACGGGCTTAAACCCATTCATTCTGCCGATATATCACCACCAGATTTATTTCCGTAGGGCTACGGTAAATATCGCGATATGGCCCGAAACGAAACAAACGAAAAGATGGAAGAAAAAAATTTATTCGATAGGTTCCAGAATACAACCAAATTTTACAGTTAGATTCACTGTTGCGGGAAACGTAAAATATCTGTATGAACTGGAAGAGTTACGGAATTCGCATACGTCGTTAACGTACTTTGCATTTTTGAGCCGAAAATCGAATACACACGTACTTATCGAGCAGAATCGCATAAAGATGTATTATGGTTTTAGCTCGAATTCCTGGCGTTATCAGCAGTAAACCTCAAATGAAGCGGCGTGATTTAGTCGGGTTCATCTATCAAAGTCCACAGCTTCAGTCTACGATTCCCCGAATGGCGAGTCCAGATATAACTCGAAATACACCCTCAACAAATATTTATCCCCAAATTTACATTTTATCCAATTTTGTATTGATTAATTATATTCTTTCATTTTCATTGCAAATTACGGAACGCCTCGTCAGTCTCGCTGGAATAAGTGCTTCGGCAGTTAGCCCAGCAAACAAAGTGTTTTACTTGCTTTATGTGTTTCGTTTATTTTCAAACACAAATTACTTTGAAATAGCATTTATAATTGCTTCTTTGATGAAAGCTAAGAGCAAATACTGATATGACGATTTAATTTCAGGTAGCTTTGACTTGATGAAGTCCTCGCAATACTCATTAAAATACAAACTAGAGCTGTAAAACGGTAATAAATGTAAACATAATCTCTCAGGAATTTGTGTGTTTTATTACACATCTCTGCAGACGGATCACGAATCTCATTGGGTCATATCAGCAATCGCACGAAATGATAAATTTTAGCTAACTTTACAGGAAGCATCAGAACGGCGAATAAACATGCACCTTCCGCGTGTTTTGTTACGAAACCCGGACACTGATTGACAAACCTGAGTCTGCATCCTGAATATTTTCCGCCCCTTGTCAAAATCGACAGTTGATGGCTTTTGTGTTAGTTTCCTTTTTCATCGAATAAATATGTAGTAGCTATTACTGTCTGGAAATGAATAGCGATGATTAACATCTTTATTCGAACGTTATTTGTATCTGACCTTCATGCCACTACCATTACAGGTGAAGTAAACAATAAATCCAAACAATACAACAGACGTTTGTCATAACTAGCATTGCTGGCGCACAAATTTTCCAGAACTTGGGTATATACGTAACAATAGTGAGACGTAAATGATGTCAAGTAAATTAGGCAACTTCGTGCTGTGGCCACTTTTACATGAGGTCAATTTAATGGGTGTTGTCGTTTACACAGAACAAGATTTCGTAACTGCTGTCTGAAGTACTTCTGGACAAGCTTTGTCTAACTTTGCGCTGAAACTTTTGATAAAACCTTATCTTGATGTCAAGCTTGTAGATATGATTCTACTTTCTCTATATCTATGGCATGATAATATACAAATACTGCTGATCTTGCAGTCTTGAAGATAATTTGGCAGTCGTTGAGCCAAACACATAGTCGAGGTATTAATGAAAATTTATTTATGTACCAAGTGATTACTTTATTGAAACCAATTTGGAAGTTTCCACCCCTATGTATCTTTCAAAGTAAATAACCAGTATTTATTCAGTTTGCTATTTATCAAACCTTATGTTTAAATAAAGAAAAACTTAACTGAAGTCAATATGACGGATCGAAATCAAAACGTATTTCACTGTATTGACGGAATTACGTTTAGCAATATCAAACGATCCATTTTTAGAGTTGTATTTAAGAAAATTTCCAACATACCTTCAATTTATATTCTTTCTTTCTGTCAAATTACATTTATTGGATTTGTTTGCAATGGTAGATATTTATAGTAGAATAGGAAATTTTTTTTACATTTTTGATAAAGTTAAATGTGCATAATGTTTAAATCTTCCAAACTCTTGTTTTCGGAAGCTACTTATGCAATAGGGGAAAACTACATAGTAATTTAAGTTCTAACTTCTCTTCATCATTCTATTCCCTGCGGACCATGTGGCATTTCATCAACAGTTGAGCGTATCTGGCGGAGGTGCTAGGGCTGCATATATTTCAAGTGCAGCCTAACTCCAACAAAAGTAAAAATAAATTAAAAAGGAAATGACTTTATATAAGAAAGTATAGCATGTTCAATTTGAAGCAGAAGATAGATAAAAACGGTTTGAAAAAATCAACAACAGTTCAAACTATTAGTCAGGGCAGAAAAAAAGTAGTAAGTAAGTAGTGAAGTAAAACCTCATTGTCAAGGTGTTACTCGTTATTACTTTTAAATAACAATTATGCAATAAAAATACACTCAGGAACTAAATTACGTTTAAGTAATTATATATAATGGGTAATTATATTACATAAATCAATATATGGTGAATTTTTATTTTGCTATAGGTAATTACAGTCTCAACGCTTGGAGGCATAATTTCAATACATTTGAATCAGTTTATTTGTTTGGTTTACTCCTGTGCCGTACCTCAATCAATCCCTAAAATAATTACCGTTTGTTGGTGCCCAAGTAACACACATCTAACTTGTATTACCGCAATATTCAACTAATATTGGTTTCTTGGCTGAACATTTGATCGTGCGCATACTTTCATCCAATGTTCTACCAATATTTGCTGGATAACATGTCTGTAAAAGTATTGAATAAAGTTTGGTTAAATGTTTCTAGCCAATATCTGCCAGGGACCGCGGTGGTCGAGTGCGAGAACGCATTGGCCACTCGAGGTCACACTAAATGCAGTTGCTCCGTTGGGGCGATCGAATCCCGACTGGAGCAACCGCATTTGGTTAATTAAGTTTAGGGTGCATGTTGCATGAATGTTTAGTATGTAAGGGACGCCCGCACCCCCCTGAAGTAATGCGAAAGCGGTTCCGGGGGGGGGAGGGAACGATAGTATGAATGTGTAAAAAAAAAAGCCTATATCTGCCAACGACGCTAAAATGTATATTTATTTAAATACTCGTAGTATAACGTATGTAACAAAAGTTTTCGGAAAACAAAGAGAGTCAGCTATTAAAAGCCAGTGTGGCTTTATTCAAAACTTTTATCTAAAGGGTTAATCTTACATCTATATTGAACAAAAATAAAATTTTAAACTGCAGGTAAAGGGCCTTGGTCTTCGATAATTCGCAGTTTTGCACAAACATATCCCATTAGAGTCTGGACGGTACCCACATCTATTTCGCGGATCTTATTAAATATTCGTCGCCGCAATTGTTCTTCGTTTTGGGCTTCCAACCATTATTGTATACCTTTCTGCTCAATACTGCCCAAAATTCCTCGATTGGTCTTGCTTGTGGTATGTTTGGAGGATTGTCGTCTTTTGCTACAAAATTGATATTATTTGTTTCCAGCCATTGCCTAGTGATTCTAGCATAATGACAAGAAGCCAAATCAGGCCAGAATACTATTTCATCATTAACGTGATGAGTATTAATAAAATCAAGTAATTTTGGAAGGCATCTCTGTGTATAAATTACTGCATCTACCGCTTCTCCTCTAACATGCCCAATATACGGACGCGAAATTCCCGCTTCTGATATGGCACACCAGACTAGTAGTTTATCAGCGAATTTGGCCTTACATTTAAATTTAGTTTCATTAGGGCATTTCCTAATATCATCAGTATAGAAGCCATCGTTCCTTTTCATTTCGGCGTTCGACAAAGTGAAGTATTTCTCGTCGTCCATAACGATCACTTTGTTTCCATTAAAATATCGACGTCGTAATACTCGACAACATCTAGGAATTCTTCGCAGCTGTAGATCAGAATATTTTGGGCATTTCTTTCTTTTTCGGAACTGCAATCCATTGTTCTTCAATTCTCTACTAATGGTCATGCGAAACTCGAAATTGACGCGATAACTTTCGTGTTGAAGTCCCAACCCTGTCTTTAGCTCTTTCTACCAATCTCCTAACGGAAGCATGAGGTAAAACTCGTGGACGTCCAGTTTTTGGTAAATTTATACAGGGAATACCTTGTTCGCACTCGCGAATTGTTTGATAAATAGTCGAAATCGAAACATTCTGGTCTCTGAACATATTCACAATATCACGTTTAGGCATCCGTCCAACCAACGCATATATATTCTTACGAATATCTAATTTGTAAGACATGTTACCAGAAGTTATTTAGAGAAGGTGATACGCTACACTAAATGTCAATTAATACACCTTGTTTTGTTTTACAGACGACTAGATATAAAACTGTTTTCGGTTCATGTGCTACTGTTGATATTTTTCCGAAAACTTTTGTTACATACGTTATAGTATAAAATATTGGATATGCCTCTGACGGCCAATGCGTACACAATATATGTCTAGGCACTTATACGAAATGTCCGTATCCCGAGTCAAAGCCAATGTTTCAAATGAATGCGAATCACAATATTACTTTCTACTTGGAAGTGCAATGTTTAACCAATCTATTATTAGTAATTTCCATGAAATGTTCGCACTCCTAGCTAAAGCCAATATTTGACTTCCATGCGATTTCCAATATTGTTTAAAACATATTGTAATCAACATGTAGTTTATACGAAATCTTTGTACTCCTAGCTAAAGACAATGTTTGAACTGCAAGCGACTTATGGCGAGTAACTTTACAAATATTATAAGGCAATAAGGCATACACACATATTTATCAAGTTCCTTCATTTTATTACAGACGAAAATGTTTAAATTTAATTATAATATTGCTAATGAAGTTATTGTTGGAAATGCAGAGAGAAAGAATTTATTTAGCATTACCCGCACAAGCAAAGCAACCTTTTTTACCTGTTTTTGTACATTCTACACAGATTTGGGTTTTTTATATTTTTTATAAGTATTTGTTTTTTAGAAAAATATTATTTCTGTGTTACCTAATGTGTGTGAGTCTTTACTTTACATGTCATGCGGTATTCTAATAAAAAAATTAATTTCGCTTTCTCTTACAAATTTACTGGGTTTAATTAAAACCTTCCAACGACACCGGCAAAATGTTATACAAAGTTTTTCATAATTACTAAAAGGTATTCATACGCCATTGTCGGGCGGAACGGTTGTAATTGTCCGCGTAATATTTCTCAAATTTAATAATTTTTTAAACAAAAACAATTGATAATTTTGAGAAACAATAAAATATGGGAACTTTTATTTTATTGCAAAATGTAAAACCCCTTTATAGCTGTAGTATATAATACAGCCGGGTATGGTTAACATAAAGCAGTTGATTTAAATTAGTGTAGGGACATTGTACTCGTTATGCTGGTTTTAAACTTTTGGTCTTTTTTTTTCTTCATTTATATATTTATTTCACTCATGATTTTAAAACCAGTAGAAAAAATAAATGTTTACGTTTCAGACACCCCATGAGGATATAATGCAAGGGATTATAGTTTGGAATAAGTAACAGGAATTGGTATCTCCTCATTTGGTAACTGTTCAATGTCAATATTACAATTTACTTTCGGCTTAGACCGCGTCGTCATTTGGGAACTACACCCAGCATTATTAGGTAAGGCCCGACCTGTTGCTTGTCTGGCTTTACAAGCATTTGCTCTAGAAGTTTGAGCCATATTTGTTCGTAGGTCCTACCTGCCTAAACAAGGCCGTGTGCTTATATTAATCAAACCTTGGGGCGGACAAGGATTTGCTCTTGATGTATTTTGTTTGCCAGGACAATAATACTTAATCGGCTTATGCCTGTTAGCTGTTTGTGAACCCATACAAACTAACGTTTCGCAAGGCATTGCATAACACTGAACTCAAAACCGGGAAGCGGAGGTAATTAAACCTCTTTCAGCCAGTTGGGCAGAACGACGGAGTTCTGGTTGGCTGTCACCGTTGGGCAAGGACGGATCCGGTGGAGCGTGATCGTGTGATCGACGATGCGTAGGAGTCCTTACAGAATAAACTACTGGAGTCCAAGCTTTATTGAGTCTAAAACCATCCTCCCCGTTTATGTTGTTAGGTTGTTTTTCAATTTCAATTGCTTCATGTATGATACGTGGGAAGTAATGAGGCACTCTGGCGAGTACCCGAGCATTGTCAAAGTCCATCTTATGTCCAGTTAAACCAGTATGTTCAGCCACCGCAGATTTTGTGATGCGTTTATGTTTGCAATCACCTTTGTGCTCTCGCAATCTTAACTCAATGGAACGACTAGTTTATCCGATGTAGTTTGAGCCACAGGAGCAAGGGATATTGTAGATCCCGGCTGATTTTAAATTTGATATATGATCCTTTACGGATCTGAAACCGTTTCCCAAAGTTTCATTAGTCCTAAAGACTGTCTTTATGCTGTACCTTCTAAGAACATGCCCAATCTTATCAGTAGTGCCTCTACTGTAAGGTAGAAAAGCTAAGCCTTCTGGATGTGCCAGTTCCTCCTTACCTTTGGGCTGTTCCGCATTGCGGATTGCTCTCTGTATTTCTGTGGCTGTATAACCATTTTGTTGTAACGACATCAAGAGATGAGTTTTCTCTTGTTGTAGGTGTTCGGCATCTGAGATTCGAACTGCTCTCGTTGTTAGAGTTTTTGCACTGTTGCTTTCTACATCGGGTGATGATGCGAATTTGCATTTAAATACATATCTGTATGTGTTTTCTTTCTGTAAACTGAGTGCCCCAAGCTGCCATCCGGTTTCCTTGTAACATGTACGTCTAAGAATGGAATACTGCCATTTTCCTCTACTTCCATTGTGAATTGAATTTGATCATGAATTGAGTTTAGGTGTACTAAACATTGTTCTAGTGTTTGGCGTCCGTGAGACCAAATGACGAACGTATCGTCTACATATGTGAACCAGGATTTAGGTTTAAGGCCAGCTGCTGTCAAAGCTTTGGTTTCGAACTTCCATGTATATGTTTGCAATAACGGGTGATAGCGGTGAACCCATAGCCGCTCCTTCAATCTGTTCATACAAGTTGCCATTCCAACTAAAAATGGTGTTTTTCAAACATATTTCGACTAATTGGTTTAGATCTGTAGGTAGTTTATCTCTTAGGATCCCTAACACACCATCATTGACAATGCTCGGGTACTCGCCAGAGTGCCTCATTACTTCCCTCGTATCATACGTGAAGCAATTGAAATTGAAAAACAACCTAACAACATAAACAGGGAAGATGGTTTTAGACTCAGTAAAGCTTGGACTCCAGTAGTTTATCCTCTAAGGACTCCTACGCATCTTCGATCACACGATCACGCTCCACCGTATCCGTCCTTGCCCAACGGTGACAGCCAACCAAAACTCCGTCGTGCTGCTCGACTGGCTGAAAGAGGTTTAAATACCTCCGCTTCCCGGTTTTGAGTTGAGTGTTATATTCACTCTTAAGATGCAAGCTGCAATGTCTTGCGAAACGTTAGTTTGTACGGGTTCACAAACAGCTAACAGGCATAAGCCGATTAAGTATTATTGTCCTGACAAACAAAATACATCAAGATCAAATCCTTGTCCGCCCCAAGGTTTGATTAATATAAGCACACGGCCCTGTTTAGGCAGGCAGGGCCTACGAACAAATATGGTTCAAACTTCTAGAGCAAATGCTTGTAAAGGCAGACAGCTGGGTGTAGTTCCCAAATGACGACGCTGTCTAAGCCGAAAGTAAATTGTAATATCGACAGTTCGAGAAAGCGCGAAAGCCTCAAAGAATAAACTCTTCAATGTTCTACTTGGGTAGACGCGGTATATTCTTAGAAGAAGCTAAGTATTTGAGTCCCAAACCTTTTAAGATTTTTCATGTTATTGTTGGAAATGCGCAGTCCACCTTCCTTAAACTTAAATCTCCGACTTAGCCAGGGATGCATCGCAGAGTTGTTTTGTAACCTTCCACCCATATGCATTGCACAGTTCACAGTTGCATAGTGATTAGTGGTGGCATTTTAAAATTTCGAAGTATTCACAAAAATAGGTAAGTGGTTTTCTTTAATGCATGTACTTAATAATGCAACAACATAACAAAAACAACTACATTAGCAACTGTGCTGTAGTATTTTCATAGTTTTTCATGGAAACTACTGTTTTGGATTTTTTGTGTGTTTGTGGTGTATACCTCTTAAGCAAAAAGCTGAAGTGCCCACTTCGAGTGAACTTTCCCATACTGTTAAAAACAAATTAAACACACAGTACCCCATTCTATACTATAAACTTTATTACAGTTCTCAGTACATAAACATTTATTTAAATATAGATTTAACAGTTTTGTATGACTCGCAGATTGTTATATCTTCTAGGTCTAGGGAATGTCTGGCCGGCGCCTGAAGAAGCATAGAGAAGTAGTAGTAGTTTTATACGTTAAAATTCAAACCTAAATAAAACTTATAAGATTGCTGACAGTGTCTTTCCAAATTCTATTAAACATTACAACATTAAACATTAGAAGGTAATTTTCTGTTGTTTCTTTTCCTGATATCGTTTGGTACTATTATTTTTTATAAAGTTAGATGAATATTACTCTAACAATTTTCCACGTGCTGTATCTGTTTTATTAAAAACGCTGTAAATACAATACATATTTTCGTTAATAATTTTCGAAAAGTTTTACAATTTTAAGCAATGAAAATAACTTTCTAACGTTCATTAAAATATTGTTACGGGCCAAACGAGCTTTTTCGTCGGCCCGCAACAAGAAAGATGGAAAAAGGCCTTCAGCTTAGCTCAGAGGAGTAAGCGTGGTTCACGGGGACCGCTTACGGCAGGGAAATCGTACCTAGTTGTGTACAGAGTAGTTCAAAATTAGTGGGCGTCACCTTCCAAGTCACAGCGGATTGCAGGTTCTCGTGGAAGGCGGGGAAGCCAGCAGCTTGCGGGAATCGGACTCACCTTTATTGTACACCACCTTCTGTATATAAAACTTGCAAAGTTCATGTACACAATCCAATAAAAATACATAGAAATAATAGATCTGGTGAATTTTAAGACAAATATAATTCGACTATTGGAATCTTCGAACAGAGGCTCGCCGCCAGTGGCTCGCGAAATTTACTTTACTAGAACAGATCTAGGCAGGCAGGGACGTCTGAGTTAAAAAAAATACAATTTCTGATTGCACTTTACAGTTAACAAGAAAAGAAAGTGAAAATGGCGACTGAAGGTCGCTTTATGTCCTATTAAAGAAGGGGTTCAGCACTTGAAACTCGAAAATGAAACCCGAAAAAAGTTTTCACTGTACAAAGACAATTTATTTTACCATGATTTTCTTCGGTAAGGAGTGAGGAAGACACAATTTTGGGGTGTTCTGAGGTCCTGATGAGGCAGACAAAACTGCAGGCAAGCCAAGTTGTTTGTCGCAACAGAGGCATATCCAGATGGACAGGAAAGCGGTTCGATAATAATCCGCCACAGGCGATCATCAAATTCGCAATGAATAGCCTTCCAAGGTTTAAAATTCCAGCGTGCTTCTTTTAACCCGACACTTGTCGATGGTTTGGTTCACCCCACGGTGATAACAGCGATACGAAAATTTACGCGATGGACACCCAACGAAAACCCAAACCGCCCTTGCAGTACTTGATTTCGCCGCTGCTAATGTTCACAAGCAACGGGGTCGAACGGAGATCTTAAAACCAACAGACGAAAGGACGAAACGCGAACCTAAATATGTAGCAGCAGAAATATTTCATCATATTGCGAAATATGGTGCAAAAATTCTAGAACAAATCTAGCACGTGTACTTCCGGGAGGTATAAAATTTCCAGGGTCATTCTGCAGACAAAACATTAATCGGTATTTCTCCATGACAACAAAAAAGGTCCACTAAACTGTATTCGGGAAATAATAAGATAGTAATCGGCTACAGAGCGGCAATTAAAATGAAACTTTAATTCAGATGAAGCGGCAAAGTCCAACGAACATAACAATATCTGCATTAAAACTAACATATATTTTTGGAGAAAAATTCTAATTATATGTTTTTTATGGGTAATATTTGGATATAGGTGTGAAGAACATATTAATTTTAATTTAATTTTGATAATCATTAATTGTAATATTATTAGCTTAAGGGGATTTATGATGAAAATGAATATGAATTTTACAAAAAAAAATTGTATGCCATGTGTGGTGTCAACACATTTCTTTTTAAATAAGAAATATGGCTATAACTTCATTTTTGATGTAAATAATATTTTCAAAAGATATTTAAATATTTAAGATTTGGTTAATTTGTGTTAATTTCATTCTGCTTTCCCATTGATTGAGTAAGTTACATGTTTTTTGTAAAATTTATTTATTTTTGTTTGTATAATGATGTTGCCATGGTTACTTGTTAAAAAAAGAGGAAAAACAACGGGGACTTGCCATGAAAATCTTAATGTGAACAGACACTCGTCTGAAGAATTTTGGGCCTGAGTATTAAAATAGCGTAAATAGACTTTAATTGCTTTCTGTCGACATGTTTTGCATGTGTCTGCGTTTGATGTTTAAAGCGTCAACAAATTTCAAGGTTAGGAAGCATCTACAAGTTGGACAGAAAGTAAATATAAAAGTGCAACGTATTTATGAGATTATTAGTATATTTGAACATCTGAAGTAATAAGCAGTAAATAATATTTGGGTTAATACCTTGTAAAACGGTTTCGCGAATACGGAGATACTCAGTCCAAAGAGTTTTAGCGAGCAACTTAAAAGAAGCAACACGTGATGGAGTTTCGTTCCAATGTTCAAGATCAACATAGGGTAGGAGTGCCATCCTAGTGTCATGTAATAAATTTTACCAATACCGGAAGAAAATAAGCAAGTGCTTCTACGTGAAAAGGTGGATCCGTTTGAAAGTGCTCCGTTAAATTAGACCTTATTATTTATTTCATGTAATTTTGTCATTTAATTATTAAAGTTGATTAGCGTCTTATAAGAAAAAACTTAGATAATTCGATAACTTTTAATTCATTTCTTTGTTGCATCCATTTTTATAAGTTCATGTTTACTACCTTGCATCCTTAGCCGTGTTCAGTCAGCCAGTGCAAGAATTTAAAGTTTATACAGCGGAGACCAAAATTTTTATTATAAACCCTTAGATAAGAGTTCTTTTAAAGTTTATGTTTGAAGTGTCTCCTTTGTGTTGTTTCAACAACTTATGTGATAATATTGCAATATCTTTTTTTACATATGAAAGGGAGATCATCTTTATTACGGGTGCAAGTAAATCAACATTCACCATTTTCTCAAACGTATTTTTTTTTTGCTGATTCAATCTGAGGCTCCTTAGGTCTCTAGGTCCCTTAATAAAATATCATAATAATATATCCAACTTAACAGAACGTTAACATTTACAATAATACAAAATGATGGTCCAATAACGATGTGCTACTTGGGTGTACTTTAGAAATTTCTCCCTGTATGAGTTCCTAGGGATTCTCGTTTGGATTTAGATCCGGATCATTTCCAAGTTAATTGAAAATATCATCAATTCTTCATTTTAGGAAATTAGTAATAATTTTTGGCTTATGCCAAGGAACAAAAACCAGCATAAATATAAATTCACGATTTGGGAACCATTCCAGAACCTGGGGCAGCATTTTGGTATTGTTCCCTCCACAAGTTACATTCGACCGACATCTTGACTACTCATGACTGACCAGACCATGACGCTGATGGGATGCTTAACTCTTCCTTGAATTTCATTCCTGCTAGTTTTGTCAATAATTCAGATAAAATTTGAATTTATGATCATCGGATATGCAAACTTTAAGCAAACCGTTTTCTGTTGGATATTGTTAAAAAATGTAATATTAAAGCAGAACAAATATACTTTAGATATTCTATACCTACTTTCATCCAATCATCAACTGTCCATTTTTGGTGTTCCTTAGGCTACTATAAGCGTCTTTTCATCATATCCGGTGTAAAGAGTTATTTCATTTCCATAATGAAAAAATCACTAATATCTGCCTCTAATAATTTGAGCACACACTGTACATATTTACAATCAACAACAGTTTTAGATCTATATTTAATAACAACTTAGCAAGATCTTATGGAGACAATTCTTCAAAACGTTTTACTTTAAATTACATGTGTTTTAAAATACAATATAATACATTTGAAAATATTTCCAATTAGATAATCGTCTCGACAACATTTAATAGTATATCAAGATCCGGAACCTTCTTATATTCGTTTAATTCACGATTCATTACTAGCTAGATATTCTCTATATTCTATGATATCATATAGAAAACGAAAACCGCTCATAGAGTTGCTTTAGTCCCCCAAATTGTTTCTTAACACTATAATGCCTAAGAGGTATTTAAAAAGTTATGGTTTATATAAATTATATTCATAGCGTTTAAGTAGCCAGACATGAAACCCGAAATTTGCTTAGATAAATAAGTAATCTCACAGTTGGGTTTTGTTAATAAGTAAAAAACATTTATTAGGTTGGTGGTGGTTATTTTACCTTATACGAAGTAATACAATTCCTTAGAACCATTTCTGAAAAACATTTCACAATTAAGTTTTCGCACACTATATTTGTAATGACTAATAGTTGTTACATAAATAATGAAAATTTAAGTCAATTAGATTAGCAGTTTATGACTAAATGGGCGTTAAATCCGGAATTTCCAAAAAATTGTACCTGCTTTAGGTCGGACGCTAAAAAGTTCAGCGAAAAATGTTCAACTGTATTCAGCCGTGCGTCGTCGTATGAAATGCCTGACAGCAATGTTACAAATTCCTTGTTCAGAAGCATTTATAACAAAAAACATTTCTAATTTCTGATTTAGCATTTGCATTCTTTTTTTGTATGTCTGCATGTAAAATATCACCAGAATAAAGCCAGTATTTTTTAAGATATGAAGTAAAATGCAAATTACCATCAACTTCGCTATATCAGGAAAACACTAGGTTTCTACGAATATAATTTATTACAGATGTCAACAATTTTTCGCCAATGTGGTGCTCTAAAGTGTGCCAGTTTGGGGACAGTTTGTAAACCAGATGCCACTTCCAAAAGTAAACCTTTTCCTCTTTACGCAAATTATGTTTGCTGTTGTTGCGTATGTGTACTGAGATTATAATCCAATCCCAGGTAGTGACTTGTCGCGTGCAGGTTCTCTTAGACTGTCTACATCTTACCAAGTTCATTATGTTTTGTGACGATTTTGGGTAGAACACTTGTATGTCCCATGTGGTCGATGTGAACGTTTGTCATTAAACAAATGACAAGTCTCTGGGTGCTTCAACTCGTATCCTCTTAAACAGAATATAATCCCAAAATCAGGATATGGCATGTGGGAGGCAGTTTCTTTGGTTTGTCTCATGGGAAACATACTAGCTTTAATAGTGAATCATGTAAAGTCAAAAGCTAAACTACATAATTGAGTTGGGTCATAAAGTGGGAACAAAAAAACGAGAAATAAAGGTTATTTGAGCCAAAGTTGATTATATCCATACGCAGTAAACTGAACAGAGACCATGGATAAAATTTTAAGTTGTTCGATAATTTCCTTGACATATCTCTTTAAAATATTGATAAGTTCGAAAAAATTGTTACCTTAAAACTATTATTGCAATATTCTTGGAATTTTGCAGGTGATAATAAGGTAGATTTAAAATCAAATAGTACTCAATACCAAACAGAAATACAGAAAGAACTAGCCAAGATACCGCAAAATATAGGTAATACTAATAATATAGAAGAACTTAATGCGCAAATAAAAACAGCGATTCATAACTCCATAGCGAAAATACACCCAAATAAAGTAACTAGAAAAGGTAAATTGAGCCAAAACACAAAAGAGTTAATGAGAGAAAGAAGAAAAATGAGATCGGAGGAGAAATGGGACACACTGGAATATGTCCAACTCGATAAGAAAATTAAGATAGCGGCAAAAAACGACATACAAAAATACAAAGATGAACAAATAGAAAAAATTATTGAAGAGAATGGAAGTATGAGAATGATGCGCAAAAATCTTGCAATAGGAAACAAGAAAATAATACGGATGAAAGGACAGGATGGTAAAATAATTACAGAAAAGAGAGAAATATTAAATGAAATTGAGGATTTCTATAGAAACCTATATACAACACAATTACCACCTAATCGAGAAAAGAACAGAAATCAAAGAAGAATTTTAAATGCAGGCTCTGAAGAAGTCCCAGACATAACTATACAAGAAATAAAGAAAGCGTTGAGTCAAATGAAAAATCGAAAAGCTCCTGGCAAAGACAAGATAATGACAGAATACATCAAAAATGGAGGAGAACAACTAATGTGCAAGATACAACAATTATTTAATGAGTGCTTAACAACTAGTAATATACCAAAGGAGTGGGCTAATGCAGAAGTAATATTACTATACAAAAAAGGAAATAAGGAAGAACTGAAGAATTACAGACCGATTAGCCTCCTATCGCATATGTATAAATTACTTATCAGAATAATCGCAAACAGACTCACCCGTAAACTGGATAATTACCAACCTATGGAACAAGCTGGATTTCGGAAGGGATACGGCACCAACGAGCATTTGCAGAGTATCAAGCTGTTAATTGAAAAATACACTGAGTATAATATCCCACTAGCAGTAGCCTTTGTGGACTATGAAAAGGCTTTTGATACTATCGAACTAAAATTTATCTTTGAAGCTTTAGACGACAGTCGCGTAGATTCCCGCTATTCGCAATTAATCAAAAATATTTATGAAAAGGCCACCCTGCACATTAAAATGGATGGCATAACAAATAAAATTAAACTAGAAAGAGGAGTAAGGCAAGGGGATACCCTTTCCCCGAAGCTGTTTACTTTAGCACTGGAAAACATGTTTAAGAAAATAAGTTGGACTGATGAAGGAATCAATGTGGACGGAGAAAATATAACAAATTTAAGATATGCGGACGACATAGTATTAATAGCCAAAAACATGGAAGAACTAGAAAAGACCATAAAGATGCTCAATAATGAATCAAAAAAGGTAGGCTTAAAAATGAATAGACAAAAAACTAAGATCATGTCTAACATTCCTAGTGATATAGAAATTGAATTAGATGGAGAAAAGTTGGAGAATGTAGAATCGTACATATATCTCGGGCATACGTTAAAAATGGGAAAGGAAAACCAAGAGATTGAGATTAAAAGACGTATTAAATTAGCTTGGTCAGCGTTTGGAAAACTTTCTTCTATACTTAAATCGTCAAAATACAACCTCAAATCCAAAGCTAAAGTTTATAACACCTGTGTACTTCCAATATTAACATATGGAATTGAGACGATGGTTTTCACAAAAAGAAATATTCGAAGACTACAAATAGCACAGAGAAACATGGAAAGGAGAATGTTAGGCATCGCACTGGAAGACAAGATAAGAAACACAGAAATCAGAAAAAGGACAGGACTGGAAGATGTGGCTGAAAGAGCAGCAAAACTAAAATGGAGCTGGGCCGGACATGTAGTAAGACAGGGAAGAGAAAGATGGTCCGGAAAACTACTCGACTGGCGGCCAAGAATGCACAAGCGTAGTGTCGGTCGCCCACCTGCTAGGTGGAGCGACGACATAGCACAAGTAGCGGGAAAAAGATGGAGGCGTGTAGCAAGAGAAAGAGAACCATGGAAAATTAAAGGGGAGGACTATATCCACAAATGGATCTAA